>JAQFZE010000490.1:0-25819 GCA_034695245.1 Dicyrtomina saundersi | reverse complement strand
ACAAAATGTTGCATTTACATGTTTTTGAAAATTGCAAATTTTTTTATTTGCACGTTTTTGAAAAGTGCAAAATGTTCCATTTACATGGTTTTTGACAATTCTGCCTGCGCTGGCCGCATTATCCGGCATCCGGCCCTGTAGGTTTCCCTATTAATGATGACTTTACACGTTAGGAAGAATGGACGCCGTGCATACAGTGACATGCTCCAAACAATAATAAAATCTAACATTATCATACTGTAAGAAAAAATGACGACTACTAACCTTGTGCATGGGAGTACCCCAAAAATCATTAAAAAATAGATTTTTGACGGGGGTCTGAGGTTTCAAGTCTCGATTATCTTTTATAGCACTCACATCATCAAAGACAAAGCTGCAGTTGAGACTGTTGTAGTAGCATAACATGCACGTCACTAAAATTACAGTCCCGTAAACTCGACTGAGGGTCATCGACTGAAATAGAAAATATACATTTATGATTATTATTATTACATACAAGGCACCCTTCATTTTGTTCCAACATAATTACTTCAACTCATTCCGTGTCACTAGGATTATTTTGCATTTCGAAAAATGGAAATATAAATATCTCTCTCTCATGCAGCCTTCTCAAAATTCAAGAGGAAAATTCATGGAATAATTGGAGATGGCACGAAATAGTTATGTATCTCACAGTACGTATAGATATAGATACAGTTCATGTCCGTCCAAAATAGTTTTCGCTTTTTAAACTTTAAAACTCTGCCCCTGACAGGAGACAGTTAAGCTTGATTACTTGACTGCCCCACCGTTTTTCTTTTTTTTTTGTGTCATGTATGACGCTCTATATATTCATAATAATATTATTGTGATTCTCTCTCTGTGTTAATCAACAAATGAGACAATATTTCTCAAAAGTATTATTTGAATACCATTTTATACCCAACTGTGGAAACTGTGTTGCCTGTGTCGTTCTCGTAGGAACCCGTAGACACTATATAGCTGAACACAACTCTTGGAGAGGGCTCTTTAAAAAAGGGACTAATTTATACATTGAGTGGAAAAGAGAAACTTTATCCAATTCCTGGGAAGGGCATTTTTATTGCACATTATACTTTAGACTGTACATAATCGTTATGTATTTTCCCATTTAAATAGACGATGCGATACGGAGTGGTTGCTACGTGAGAAGCCTTCTGCAGTGTAATCCAGTATTTCGGGTATTTCCCTCCTTCTTCTTATTCTACACAACTCCGAGAGTTGTTGGAATGAAAGAGTTTCCAGGAACGATCCTAAATATCTGTAGACTCCACATGAGCTTAATCTATTCACAAGGAAATCTAGAACCCCAATAACAATTTTAAGTTGTTACGAGACGTGCCTCTATGTTTCCCTAACAGCTAATCGGTCTATCGTGTGCAGAAAATTTGACGTTCCTGGCTGTTGCTACCCCAAGAAATTTAGGGTATGGCCGCGGCTTCGGATTTTTTTGTACTCACGGATTTTGAACACCTATATAGGAGCCGCACGAGAGTTTGAGTGCTCCGAGTGCCTACCCAACAAAAAAAAACTATATGAGTACCTACCTATACCTTTTCGTTTTGGAAAGAAACTCGACAATAAAGGAAAAATACACCTTGAATCCAGTGTGAGCATATAGTGGAGTCTATTATTACAATTAGCTTTAAAAAAAATATACAGAGCCGTCGTATTTGATTCTAGTTTTAGGAGGTTACTAGTTTCGAATTCAACTTTTGTGACATTCGACTACAAAACAATCCGTCGATTAACGGGGAAAATATGGAAACAAGTTGGTAGATAAGGGAGAAAAAAGGAATCTCATCGTCATCACCCAATCCGAATATTGCATGACTTAAGCTCTTAATGGGAGTTGTTGGAGTTGGCCAAGGAGAGAGTGTATAAGGGATAGTGTGGAGCTTGAATGATACGATAGAATACTTCCAGACCATTACTAAGCCTCGTGAGTAGAAATCAGAGTGTAAAACGAATTTAAATGACAACAAATCAGCTCCGTCCATTCCCAACCATCAACCAAGCCATCATCATCATCACATACAGAGCCGTTGCCCGGGAATGGAAGCACATACAGAGAAGAATACGTCACCATACCATAGTTCCCCTGCTCCAGCCCAATCCATCCACATAATACCCGTCTCCTCCGAGAGCACACAACATAACGTCCCGGAGTAGGAGTAATAGTCCAAAAGCAAAGTAAAACGCAACGTGATGTTTGTTGACAAAAATTTTGGCAACCGTCCGAACGAAGCCAACGAAAAGTATATAGAGGATTGTGTATAGCGGCTATGTTTTGACTTTAGACTTGTCCCAAAAGCGACCCTTCCCTACCAACCAACCACCTCATCATGTCACATATCTCTTTCTTCCTTCCCTAACTAAAATGTCGTCCAAGAGTTCCGAAGAGGAGAAGGAGGGAAGGCAGCAGTCGCACAATACGTGAATTCTTCTGGGAATTCACAATTTACTTCAATTTACATAATAATTTTATCTCAAATAAGTAGGTAAATTCCCCCTTCTCTCTAACAAGCTTTTTAGGAGACTCTACACTACTTACTATATGTCTTCACCCAAAAAAAAAATAACAAAATGCGCTAGTGTATTTACCTCTATAATTTCAAGACATTTTTTGAAGTCCACAGGATTTCAAATTTCAGGCACACAGACAGTTAGAAAATGCAAAATTGTTTCCCTCAAGGAAATTTTTCTCTCCTCTCTCTCTCTCTCTCAAAAAAACTCCTCCGCCTGCCAAACTTACAAGAAGAAGAAAAGTTAAAAAAAAAAAAAAATCCGAACCTCAAAGAAAAAGTGTAAACCTAACCGCATCAAACTTGCAGCAAGGCTACCGCCGCTTGAGCAAACTAACATAAAGCGAATAAAATAAAGAGTAGACAGAGAAAGGAGAAAAAAAGAAGGATAGGCAGAGGCAGAGGACTTATAAGTTTGGTCTAGTCAAGAAATCTTGGCTAAGTTGTAGGAGAAGGATAACCTAATACATGTTTAACAAAAGCGCGTCTCCAGTTGTCGAATTATTATTCATTGCGAGGCATGAGGCGAATACAATGTAGAGAGGCGCGTATGAATTTACCATCGTGAGCCATACATATTTATGTATCTAGATGCCACTCTCACACTCCAAACATAGGATTACAGATAAGTTCGGCCATATTAGTGCGTATAAAATTGAATACGACGAGATGCTTTTGATTGCGAGGTCTGGCTTGGGCCTGGTGTTGAGATGCGGGAGACGAGACCAGGATACATAGTTGGTAGGTACATGGGAGAGAGAACACGTTTTTTGAAGTAGGTAAACTACCACCTAGATATCTACCTGCTACTTACTCCCGGTTACATCTCCCTCCTCTCCGCTCCTCCATATGGCCTCAGACTGAATATTCAATCCCCTCAAAGTTTGTTGTACGATAATATCATGAGTAAATGATCAAACTATCACAGGATCTCCTTCCAGTAATGATCAAATCAGATGCCGGGAGTCTGCATCGCAGGAACCATTATACTCCACGTCCTACATATTTATCAACTAAATATTTATAGGCCTACACATTCCTTCTCCACACATTCCACTTGCTAAGGGGAAGACAGCCTAATAAATAAGTAGTCTTCTTTCTTAAGACGCTAACTTTCTCAATTCACTTTTTTTTTCACTACTATTTTTCTTCCTCCACATATTACGTATAGCATTTTAAAAAAAATACTCTCCGTACTGCTCAATAGTTTTTTTTAGAATCCAAATTTAAATTCCATGACTGGCCCTTACTTACTTATGTATATATATTGAAAAGGCTGCAGTACGATTGGCAGTTTATACGGTGATTTTGCCCATGCCATGTGGCAGTGAGTACAATTGGCAGTGTGTTGGTGGTGTATTTGTTTTTTACAAAATTAAACCGAAAACCAGTAGAATTCTTGATTGTTTCCATTTTATTTACAGAATTATTTGAAAAGAAAAATAATCAAAAATGTAACTGTTTCACTCGAGTGAGTGGTTGGGAAATAGCTTGCGCAGGTAGATCTCTTTTTATTCAAGTCGTCTAAACGTCAGCCATGATATATACGTGGCAATTTCTCAAAGTTTCTCCTATTTAAAATACCTTCTCAAGATGCGCATCTTCTAAAGTTGGGAGAATGATTTAATAAATGTCCACGGGTTTTTTGCCCTGTTTCTGTGAAGACATGATGGTGCTGATGGTACTTAGGAAAGATGAATGAGTGATGACAAAGTGGGAAGTGGATATAGACGAGAGGAATTCATTCATTTGAATAATTGAATATTCATCATTATGAATGTGGGATTATGTAACCATATGCAAAACTACAATTCACAGAAAACAATATTGCCACTCTCCCTATTGTACAAAACGGAGGATTTTCTATTAATTTATTTAGCCATTGGTAAATATCATACTAAACTGCCAATTGTATTTATATGCCAATTGAAAAACATTTTGAAGCTAAAAAAAAAATTATATTGTAGATTAGATCTAGACTTTTGTAAATGTGTGTTTGAAGTTGGGGGATAAGATGTGAAAGGATTGGGTTGTTGGAGGAGCGGAGTGTATGTACCTAATACTGTAGTGATAGGGACGTCGGATGGAGCGGAGTGAAAGTGGAAATGGATTGGTGTAAGTTCAGAAGCTGTTATTCCGGAGGAGACTCCTGCTCCAAGAGGACCAACTCATTAAAGAGGAACGTGAAGACTTTTGGTCTGGCTCAAAATAGTTATTCATTAGCGTCAGAAGCACACACATTAGTCTGTTAGTCTAGGAGTGGAATTAGGTCTATCCCAGTCCCGTTCTCATCCATCCATCCGCTTCATTTCATACAGACGACGACTACGGTTCGGAGGGTTCTGAGTTTCTCTGTCAAGTGAAACCGTAACCGTATGCAGATCCACTCTCTCTCTCTCAATCAGCATACAATCAACATGGAAGTAGCATGGCACTAAACTCCAATTCTCTCCTATTCCCAACCACGAGGCAATATGGAGCCTAATAATATAAGACACTCAAGACAGACTCACAATAGTCACATAAAGGTCCGAAGGAGCATACGGCATAGCCTCTATGTACCACCACCACCACCATCCCGTCTCTTGACAGGCGAACAACTCATGTTTTAACTCGGGAAACTCATTCAATCCTGGGAATACAGAGCGAGACATCCTGCGCATTCTCTCCATAGGACTCTCTGGGCCTTGGCTGCTGTGCATCATACAGAGCCGCCCGTAACAATTGAACCCGGATGCATTAGCGATCTTGTACACACCTCATTAATTTCCTTCTCTCATCCATTTAGGGATCCAGTTGGAGAGGGCGAGGGGAAGGCGGAGAGGAGAGAAAAACCTGAAGGAAAGCCGAGTGCCTTCATGTCCAATATACCAAAATCTTCGGCTATTTTCTTGTGCTTTCCAAATTGGCCCACTTTATGCATTAATAATGTGTGTAACCTAGCCCAGCCCTCCGTGAGCCTCTATTCAGCTACCAAGATACAAGACAGACCCACCACGAGGCGCTAACTTTGAGTTCTTCTTCTCCTTTTAGATTTTAACTGATTACCCCCTGGAACTCTGTACTGAATTAGCCAAAAGAGCCTGAATTAGCCCTTGTATGCACTGTCATGTTCCCATGGCTTCGCGTCTATAGCCCCTGCCTCCATGTCTGTCTCTCCGCTCTCTGGACCAATATTAATTAGAAACCATGATGAATATGATTCTTCATCTCCTCCAAGGAGCGCGGGCATAGTGGTGTGGGTAGGTGGGTAAGGTGGCTCAGTTCCATGCTCAAGCTCTGTAGGTAGGTGGCTAGCTCGTAATTTGCTACTCAATTGGAAACTTTACTCAAGTGTTCCAGCTGTGGGCTCCTCAATGGAGACGTAACTCTGTAATAACATCTAAAAAGCTTTATAAAGCTTCCCACAAAATTCAAGCACAAAGGATGTCAAGGCGAAGCTTCTTCCCCATCCAACTTGCTATAAAAATCCATTATTGCAAACAACTAAGCCGAGTTTACCTTGCTAAGTGTACACAGTGCAGTAGGGAAGACTTCTAACTTTTCCTTAATTGAGAGATTGATTGCGAGCTATTTGTTCAGCCCTACTCCGCCGTCCTCCCAAAATAAAAACTTGAATAGATACACTACTCTCGCTCTCTTTCAGTCCTCTCAATACAATGGCGTTTCAATTCATGTTTCTACTTCCTAGTTATAAAATATACAAACAGTGTATAGATACACATCCCCTGTATCTCTCGCTCCTCTCCTCTCCTAAGAATCTCCGGAATATCCCTCACTTTTCTCTCAACTTAGCGGGAAGGAAAGCGAGGGAAAGGAGGGAGGCTCGGAGAGAAAGAGGAGCCAGAGTCTAGAGTCGTTGCCAAGATACATAATTGCATTTGAAATTGGGAATTTTCAGAGCTTCCTTTCTTTCTCCGTCTCTATCTCTCGATACTCTGGTCTCTGGGACAGAGAGACAAGTAAGTAGAGCCATGTACACACGAGAGCCCGAGTTGAACTTCCCTCGCCCAGTCAAGCCAAGCAATAAGCCATCTAACATATTATTATACGGAGGAGATAGTACAGAACCATTGGCCATGTACTTTCCAAACAAGCATGATTCATTTGTGTTCATAAGCAACGGAAATCAAATAAATCTCCTTTCCTTAACCGTTTGCTCTTTCCACTTCTTTGCATTGATTACAGCTTTCACCCCAAGACTCACTACACTAACATGGGCACGAGCCCGCTACTCTCTCAGACTAGAACAGGATTAATAACTTGTTCTCTTAACAAACAAAATATATTTCAAAGCTCCACAATCCATATTATGTACAGGCTAGAATAGAATCCTTAATTTAAGGTCACCCGGCTCCCCGCCCTTCCTCAGCTATTGGCATAGGTGGGTGCGGTCAGGGGCGGACGGGCAACACGGGCAAGTCGGCCCTCGGTCCCTGAACCCAAGAAGGGGCCTTTTTAAATTGAATGTCCGATTAGGTGTAATATGCAACGTTTTTTCAAGATGGCGATTGCCGCCGTTTTGAGAAGCCCTACATGGTGTCCTCAGTCCGCTCCTGTGAGTGGAGTCCTGGCTACAGCCGAGGTAACGTAAAAAAAGGCCTGATTTCATTCCAAATTCTCTGCACCGCATATTGTCTATTGTCTCCAGCTCAAGCAATATAATTCAAACAATTGTCGTCTCTCCAGCATCAAACATGAGCGTTTCACGAGCTTATTAAAAAACTACGGATGGAGAGAGAGAAGAAGAGTCGGAAAAAAAAAGATGCTGCTGGGAAATTTATTTGTCCTTTTATTAGCCCTGAATGAGGCGACACGCCATGGGCTAAAAAAGCTCGACATTTACGATCCCCAAAATAGACGTAGGAGTTTATCATAAGTCAGCTTCGACTTTGGCGAAAAAATATTATATACGGCCAGACAAAATGTGAAAGGGATTAAATTTATTTTCAACCCCGACCATTCATACTACTCTGACATACATACTACTCCCACCTCAGCCAAACCAAACCCGAATCCGAACCAACCTTGTATCGAGCCGATATAGTATATAGGAAACCTATGCATATTTCATAGGAATTTTATACTCTCTCCTCCAAGTTTCAACTTGAACCACGCCCCTTACATCCTCACACACTCAATTTTATTGTTTGTCATGAATCGCTTTGGAAGCCGACGTGAAACACTTGGGCAGAGTCTGATAGCATCTCCTATATATACTATTATCAGTTTTTTAAAATGGTGGACTATGGCTATCTTTTACTCAGAGCCTCGCACGAAAAATGTTCATTATATAATTATACACCTTTCTCTTTCATTTTTCATCATCCGCTACTATGGAGTCAAGGGAGGAATGTGTCCTGAGCGACGCGCAACAATATTTTGAACAAAATAAAATCCCCCTCAAAAAACATAACAGACGGACTAAACATGCCAACAAGATGATATTTCTTCATTCCATTAGTAACTACATCAAACAGCCAGCCACACGCATTGGGCAGAACAAAGAGAAGGGGGAGAGAGAGAGAGAAACTTTCTACTTGCGTGTATTTTTTTTATTTTTATGTCGAACGATGTGATACAAGTAAAAAAAAAGTTGGAACAGTAGGAAACAACATAACGAATATTCCTTAGAAAAAACCAAAAAACTTTTTTTTTCTTCTTCTTCTGTTCATGGCAAAACTCTGCTGCTCAAGTAAATGTATGCTTATATTCAACTCAATTGGAGGAGGCCAGACCAGATTTTACTGATCCGGACCAGACCATTTCGATCACTAAACTGTATCGCTCCCAGTCCATTTCAGCCTCTCCTATTCTTGATCAGTCAGCAGTTATTTTGAAAGTATGAACGCGAATCTTGTAACTATATATAAACTTTATGTGAAAAGCTTACAGACAGCGACTGCAGACCGGGGGAAAAAAAAAGTCCTTCCATTCACTTCATACGGAGCTCTTCGTATTTTCTTATTCAATAACATATTTACTAAGAAAATACGACTGTGTGGAGCCTTAAGAGTAAATGCGTTCCTATAGTTGTGCGCAGTAAAAAATGTCCAGGAGACTTACTTTTTCCCTTCCAATCTCACAGCATTTTTAGCCCATGTTATAGAATTTGGATTCCGAATCCGAATCGCGAAATACTTATCTGCCATGGACAGTCATCATCCGGATCCGGTTGCCGGACATTTTCCTCCCGAACATTTTGTCAAACCAAAATTATCAAAGATAATAATAATTTTGTATATTTTTGTCTAAATAAAGATTCCAAAAAATGTTCTGGAAATGAAGAATATTTATTTTGAGGGGGTTTGATTTTTTGGATGCTATGGGAGGAAAAGGTCCGGGAGGAAAATGTCCGCTTAGCCAGTCATCCATATGATGTGTGTACAGATATCGGTTTGTCTGACTGAACCCGTATGTGTCCCTTTAGTTGTTAGTTCCATTCCTCCTCAATATACTCTACTACTAGTTTCTGACAACCGCAAAAACCTGTGTTTTCCTTGTTTCCAAAATGAAATCCTACGAGTTTAATGAAATAAACTTGGTTCTGCAGGTCGTGTAGTTCTGGTCGCGTTTCCCCTCGATAAAACCCAGCGTATTGGACGGTAAGCAAAAAATATTGACTCCTGTATCTCCCAGAGTATACTTCACACTACGTTGAACAATTCCACTCAACTGGAAAAACTGAAACCAGTGGTCAGTGAAACGATTTAGACAGAACTGGGCTAGGAACAAATCTAAAAAAAAAGAGGAATTATTTTCTTAGCCTTTAACGAAACAATTTATTCCTGGCTCTGGCCAGAAGGAGCTATGTCCAGCTTGTTGACTTTCTCATGTCACAGCGTAGCCATCAAGTATAATTATTTGTTCAGGGAGATATTTTTTATTATTTCCTGTTTCGAATCCCAACTATGCGGAACCTTATCAAAGCCAAATTTTATCTCAGTTCTCTTCTTACGATTTTCGTCTATGAGAAGGTAGGTATGTGGACGTAGTACGTAGGATGCTAGAAGCTGAGTGGATAGTAAAGGAGCATCTCTGATATGAATTAAGGATATTTTAAAACAATGAAGCGTGGAATGATTAGCAGGTGCGACAGAATTGGAGCGGTAATTACAGCTATGTTTTGAGGTGTTTGTTGACAAATAATAGTGAGTGAGAGTGAAGTATGGGAAGTTTTGTTGCATTTATTGTGTGGACTGCATTTTAGCATCACAATTCTAAACACTTTAATTCTGGATGTATTCACTAATCTTTGAACCGCTTAGTCATTCCCCTTCGGTAACACAAAGGAGGTAGAGATGAGGGCGCATGAATTCTGATGATAATATAACACAATCCAACTGGATCTACAGAGTATCTACACACATTGGGAGAGCTGGAGAACTGGAGACGGATTCAGACACTTCCCGTGGTAGCTTCTCCTTGTACATAGTGAAAGTGGATCTAGTCACGTGCATATCTCTGTAGATATAGACTCTTCTCAAGTACTGGAATGAAAAGCTCTGCTCTCCGTTTTATTATATTATTGACGTTTCTAATATCATAGTCTGCCTAGTTATGTGGCCTTAAGCCTTAAGCGTTGAGCCATTCAGTTCCTTGTTTTGAAATCATTATTGAAAGGGCTTGTTGTCTACAACTATAATGTTTTGTTTAGCTTGTGCTTAGTGATTGTAGAATCCAAATTGGAATTGATTTGATATGTAATGTAATCAAATGAGGGACAGAGACAATATTACTTTGTTCTATCAAAATTTCTCCCTTGCGTGAATGAACCACTTTCATTCCCTGTTTCCGCGTAACTTCCTCCGAAACTTTCATATTTATTTATCTTCCGCTATTCATAATATACATAGTAGGGACGTGGTCGTGAGTATTCATGAGGTAGGTAGGTACATATATTTTTCATTTTATCATTAATTTTCTCACATGGTCGTCGAGACTGAGCCGAATTTGGAATAGGAAAACAATTTCTACGAAATGCCAACACAAGAGGACAAAAATTATTTATGAAAGGGCTTCAAAATTAATAGAGAGAAATCATCGGGTCATGGACGTAGAAATGTAGACTCCAAAACTTGTCTGTCGAATTTGTTTGTGGACCCGTATAGCTTTACATAGGTAGGTGTACTACGTACCTACATACAGTAGGTACCTACGCATTTATTAAAATTGAAAATGAAAAGCGCCATTGTTGACTGTCAGGTTTTCAACTATTCAGTATATGCGGCTATGTATATCCCATGATGTATATAAGACTTGGTGATTTTGCACATGTTTATGGTCTACACAATATTACATAGAATATGCAATCTAATAAAGTTGAAAGAGTCGAAAGGACTTAGGAAATTAATTATGGGGGTTTTACACAACTGACACTCAGCATTGGGTCAACGTCATTCATACGTGAAGAGATCTGTCGTATCTCCTGTACTGCCTGTAGATTTGTGAAAATCAAACGATCTCTCTTATTTCTTTGTTTCAAATTATCACGGATTAAAATATATACCTGAGCTTGTTGGGCTTTGAGCCCGTTTCACAGTTCCCTTTCCATTCCTATTACATGCAGCTCGCCACGTCGTCCGCACGTGGGGAAAGTGAGAATTTGGAAAGTTTACACAAACGCCATGAACCATCATCGTAGGAGATGAAGGTATTAACGGAAATCACAAATTTATTACTGATCCGCATCCTCAAATCTCTTTCCATGCTTTATTACTGTATAACAGTAGATGTGAGCTGTACGGGTACGGAAACTTGTGTGCTGTTTGTGAGTGCGCACAATTTCCCCCCAAACTCATATTTAAATTATTGTAATTTCGCCAAGTAAATGCAAAGTCATTATTTATTAAAAGAAGCAAAATTTACTTTATTTGTTTACCTCATAGTTAAGTGATTTACATGCATATTTGAACAACTTTTTGTCGTACTGGAAACTGGAGAAATAGAATAGCACACATATATTTCTGCACGTTGAAGGATGCTATTTTGATTTGGAGTGTAAATATTTGAAATCTACCGTGTTATTGGTTGGGAGAAAAATTTCCGGGGGGGAAATGTCCTACAACCGTCTAATATTTATTTAGGGAGGCTGTTATGTGTGTTTGATACCTGTAGACAAATTGGACATCCGGTATACGAACATGTTCCCCCCAAAATGAAACTACTAATGGTATAGACAAGTAGACTAATAAAGTGTTAAGGTACAGGTTAGGAAAAGGGACGTCTAAAGCGTTGATGCATTTTCTCATGATTAGCTAAGTCATTTGGTAGTGTGGGACAGACTATCAGGTTGAGAGTAATTAGGAGTTTGCAGTGGATATTATTTACTGTGACTTGACATCAAGATGTTGTAGTGGAGATAGTGAGGAGCGGGAGCGTGGAGTCCAAGAGATACTCACAATATATATTATGCATGTAAGAGACATGAAGTTGTAAATAGTACAGAGGGCTACCCATTCCAGGTCCATAGACAGCTGCTCTCCACCTGGAAATTCTATGTTAAAACCCGCAAACCCCATAAGGCACTACTTGCGGGTTCTCTTCCGTGCATGACTCTCACTCTCATCGGTGAACACAAGTCTGAACAAGTTCTACCTACCCACCTTCGCTCCTCAGGTTTCCGATCAATAATGCAAAGTGGAATTGTGTATCCGTATCGTCATCACTAATATTTAATGGGCCCATGCATTTATTATGAGTCTCCTCAAAAACCGGGGGTGAAGACATGATGGACTTGAGCTATATCAATCCACGTGTTTCCACGTGAACGTACTTTGTTTTTGTTTTTTTTGTAGTAGCTTATAAAGCTCATAATTTTATTAGAACCTACTTTACATATATAAGCTATATTATTGTTGTGCGGAAGCACTTTGTTCATAACCAACACTCTGCCCCACACAGAATTATCAGCTCGTTCAAATTCCTATTCTATTTTTTACAAGCCAAAACCACACATAATAAATACCTATACACACACAGTCCATGATTTGCGCTTGTAAAATGAGAAACTTAATTATTGATTCTACGTTCACGTTCCACAAGACGCATACACTTTCCCATGTTCTCACGAATTCGGACTCGAAGATCTAGACGCAATTGGAAATAGGGATTTGTGTAGGAAATAATAAGAGAGGATGCAATATCATTCATTATTTATCTCCCACAGACACACATTCGCCCCCTACAAAATAACCTCCCGACAATTTGTTTTCTATATACGTCCCAGATTTGAGAGCTTCCGAGTCAGTTGTACAGGGAACATTTGTTGAAATCATAATAGTCTCTCGTATCGTACTAAAAATCTGACTATGTCAGTATTAAATAAAGTTGCAATAAATATCCTGCGCTGTATAAATATAATCCTTTCATCTCCATTCAAGCCTAAAATTATCAATTTGAAATACTATTCATACTATATAGTGAACATGGGACTTTATGGGAAGAAGGGTGGAAGGGTAATAAGTAGAATTAGTTTAACCCGCATTCAGGAAATAATTCGACATGTCTACATTGAGAGTAATAGTAGCTAGGTCGCCCAGAATGAACCTGACCACTTTGAGAAATAGAGCAACAAGAATTTCATTATAGCAATAACACAGATAATTATAAATTCTGGAGAGGACAAGGAAAGAAACCACTCCCGGCTCCAACTTTTGCGCACATCCAAAATAAATTCACATTAACTATCTCCTGGCGAAACAAAGTTGAATAAAGTAGCCAAAATCAGAGTGAGGCAAGTCTAAACAATAAAAAAAGAAACGACTGTAGTTTATTTCTGTGGGCATAAAATAATCTGTCATGGCATATAATAGGCTTGAATGCTGGAATAATGGAGAAAAAAGAACAAGACTAAAAAAGAACACCTAGAGATAAGCCAAGGCAAGCCAAGGCATGCAGATCTTCCCCTTCTTCTCCTTCTTCTTCGTCTTCTCCTTTTTTTCTCTCGCCCCACACACAAACAGAGTTGTGATAAAATCAAGAACCCACCCAAAGTAAAGTCTCGGAGAAAAAACTAACCAAGACATGGTTTTGGCGAGGGAGAGAGAGAGAGGAGGTATATTTTTATAGAATGATGCAGTGAGTGGCAGACAGATTTAGAGATGGGTTTGGCTCATTTAAGAAAGAAGGGAAAATGCAATTGGAATGGAAGTAAAGAAGGGAACGGGAGACCGACGGAGTGATTGTATTCATCATTCAATTCATCTTAAAAAAAAGAGAGAAGATATCAGTGAAAAGGAGAATGGAATCTTGGGAAAATGAGCAAAAACAAGGCGCCAGCTTTCTTCCTCTCCGTTTTCTTTTTCTCGTGTCTCGAGTCTCTGTCTCAGTCTCGCTCTCCTGCCTCTTCCTCTTCTTCCTCGTTCACTCACTCGTGCTATATTCTCAAATGAAATCCTCTTTTTCCTTCGCCTTCGGCTTCGCTTAGTCTTTCACTGTTCGCCTTCAGTGGAAGTGCATATCGCGGAATATCGCGTCTCCAACAAGACTCCCAGAGACGCGAGCTAGATACTAAAACCTCGAGAGTCCTTTTCATATGCTTCTCTCTCGCCCCTTCCTCCTTCCTTTAAGTCAACCGTTTCGTCCGTAGTCGAGAGTCAGACCAGAGTTTTGGCTTCACAGGCGCTGTCTACCACTACAGTATCAACCCCACCAAAAGGAACCGTCTCACAATTCACACACACACACACACACACACACACACATTGAATACAGGACCAAATAGACCCCGTACTTCCTACTAGATCCTCTAACCGCACCACATGCATTCACTCGATCGATACTGTTTGTAAGGTCCAATGTATACGATCTTTCCTCTCCTTAATACTCACTATCGCCCGAGTGCATACATACCACATCCGAAGGGAGATAGGGTAGCGAGGAGAGGAGGAAGAGGATGAAAGGGGAGCATAGCGCTCTATAGCCATGACGTACGAGATCTCATCCGCCCCTACAACTCTCCTGTATACCTACCAGTCTCCAACTTTTAAATGCTCTTTCCACATAAACTGTAAGGAAAGGATCCTTTCGCCACACCACCACTTCGTATGTACGACAAAGCTCAATTCTAGTTTATTTTCTCCTTTTTTTTCTCTTCATCTCTTCATATACTTGTCGGCCATGAGAAGAGAATTCATATTTTCCCCGGCTCCGGCTCAGCCTTCAGTCTCCTCAAAAAACTGTACCGTATTAAAGTGACACGTCTCATAGAAATACTTTTATTTTTACCATACGCCAATGTATACACACACAGAGTAGTATGGCCAAAATTTGGGGAAAGCAACATCAAAATTATACAGTGAAGGATAGTAATGCTCCAAGTCTTCAAAATTATCCTTTATTATTTCGAAATATAATTATATGCGTACCGTATATTTTTTATTTCTTCTAAAAATACCTCCCGGGTTCCTTACTACAACTCCCCGGTCCCCGGTCCCGATGCCGGTGTAGCTCCTATGAGAGAAGTTACTAGAAGAAATACGGTAGAAAGGTAACGTAATTTTGCCATAAGCATATGAGAGACTATACAATTCATGATCCATTACTAAATTACTACAGTTGGTCCATATTAAAAAGTTTACGTCGTTTACATAAGTAGAAGTGATAATCCGTAGTTTAGCCTTCAGGCTTTCTATATACCTTCTATATTTTTGAGTCAGTTTTTCCAAAATTATATGAGGCGACGCTTATTTCCGGTGATTATTTACTCCCTACATATCGCACATTATAAAATTTTCCACAAGGATAATAATATTATTATGTTTTTATTTTTTTCAGCATAAAACCTACAAATATTTTTTTTTGAGAATTTTCAAGGAGTAGAATAAAAAATATTAAAACTATAAAATGTTGACTTTTTAAAACCATCCACAAAGTTGCGACTATAAATTATTTGGAAGAAGAAACAAAACAAAATCTATTTTTCCTCGAGACTTTCCCCCTCTACTAAAAAATCATCATGTATTTTCTCTTAAAGATTCTTTGTACTTGACAGTCGGAGGAGGCAAAATAAAACTATAGATAGATCAGCGACACAACTTGACTCTTTAACGAACACACTACTACTACTACTACTACTCCTATATATCTATCTCAACAAGTGACGTAATGCATAAAAATCCTTCTTCCGTCTATAAGCTATAGATACTTTGGTTGGAAGGAGTCTGTCTCATTCTGTCTGTCTGGAATCCAGTAGTGGAAAGGGGAAGGAATGGTTTTTCCCGTGAAAAGATGTTGGTGCGGCCGAGCGAGAGCTACTGCGGTATCTATACGTCTGTCATGTCTTGGATGTTGAGAAAGTACAAGAACTCCTACTGTGGCTATGCTGACAACCCATGAACTTGCAGTTAAAACTTACAAGAGGACATTACATAAATCGCTACGTAAAATAACTAGGGGATGTACTCCCGTCCCGATTTCATAGGGAAGTCAACTAGAGAAAAAACGCGAGCTTTCACTTCTATAGGAAATGAAAGAAAAAGAATATTCGTACAGATAATAAAGTTTACTTATGGATGAAGAAGTTGCTCATACGAGGAGAGGACACTTGGGCTTCGGCTCCATAGATAAGCATTAGACTCTGTACATAATGCAGTTGGAAATGTTTCGTCACCCAGGAAGCAAGTCGTAGTCCGTGTCCGTACGGTGGTGCAGATAGATAGACGCAATAAAAACAAAGACCTCAAAGCAGTGTCGTTTTATAAAGAGGAGAAAGTCAGAGAGTGGGAATAATAGGGACAGGGACGAGGAGGAACTACTATGTAGGTAGTAGTAGTACAAGTTTATAAGAAATGTATGGAGCATATAGAGGAATTTACTGCATTGCAATTCAATTGACAAGGGTCTTCTAGAGGGATCGTGTGTCACATACGCTCTTTCGCATTCCCACCCACATCTAGAATCTGAGACAGGAACTCATTTGCAGAAGTACAGTCGAGGGGATAGAGAGTAAAGGGACGCTGATTTGCATTCAACTCTCCTCTCGTAACTAGACCAGCATAGCTTTATATGAGCTCAACAGCTCCTACATACATACCATTTCCAAAGTATCTTCCTCACTCAAATTGCTGTAGAGCCCAATTCCAATTGTGCCCATGACCAAGACCGATCAAATCTAGTTTATTCCTCCACGGAATTAAAACTTACGACTCCACTATTCAACAAAAGTCCAAAAATTCCTGCTGAGATATCATGAAACAACACGTGGAAGGGACAGGCTATGTAATACATATGTATGTTTCAAAAATTAAAATTAAAGTCCGTAAAAACTCTGTGTTTGTGACACAAAAAAGAAAATACTTTCTGCAGCCGCACTCCACATAGGGACGAGCTAATGCTCAAGAATTTCCATAAATGGCTCCCATCCACTTTCAAAAAAACTACTTTTAAATATTTGAAACTAAACTTTTCTTTATTTTGTACCTTGTGAACAATTTGTCAGCTAATTAGAGAAAATCCAACACTGTCAAATAAAAAGTTAAAGTTTCCATGTCGGTTCGAAACACAATGTTAATAAATGGCAAATCTTCACTTTCCAATTACTTGCTTCAGATGACAGATGACGCGGTGAGAATTTCACTCAAATGCAGTCCTTGATTTCAGCTTCAGCTACAGTTGAAAAAAAAATTGTCTGCGCAAAGTTACGCGAACGCGTCATTTTTAATTTAATTTTAAAGTTAATTAGCTTAACTTGGTAACGTATCCTTGGGGGGTGAAAACTTTTACGTCAGATGTTAGATTGGGTAAGGGGTGGTCTTTAAAACACGACGTCGAGGATCATGCATATAAGTATATCTCTTGTAGACCTTAAATATTAGATACACAATATAATTTATACAATTTTACAGGAGAGTGGTTCCATGCTCCCTCCCTTCTTTTTACGTGCTCAGCTTTATGTCTATCTGTTGGTCCTGCTCCACAGGTCACAGTTTTTAACCGATTTTCCTCAAACAACTTTTAAACGACCGCAAAAATGCGCGCGCGGAGAGCCCAATTGTTTTTGGGCCTGATCGAACAGACCAAGTTTCCACAATTAATGGTTGGATGGATCCATATCAAAACGCAAAGAAAGGATAAGAACACAAAAATCCGGCTCTTCGCGCCGAATTTGTCCACCGCGGACCCGAAGTAGATGCTGAGCTGCGAGTACATAAAGTACTGCTGCAAGTTGAGTGCAGCGACTTAAGGCAGTTCTGTACCATAGGAGCGACCCAGTGTGCACTCCTCCTTTTGGTCTGAAGAGCCTATAGACTTTTGATAAAAGCAATTTCATTTTGGAATACTTTTCACTGATCGTGAGACCGAGATTTATATCCATATTCGAAATACCAGAAGGAGACGCTATGGAAGGCTGGTTCTATTTCTGAGTCAATGGCTAAAGATTTGTTTTAGTCACCCTGAGTATGACATTCCTTTATATGGGAGTAGAAAACAAAAAGTGGAGGAAGAAAGAAAAGGCAAAACTAGTAAAACAATGTAACGCATTAGAGTTGTATATCTGGCTGTATGGGTAAAGACTACAGGCATCCGCTCCTAGGATTTTTTCCCTCATTCCGACTTTCCTTGAGCCCATATAGAAGGGAACGGTATAGAAATATATGTAGCTAGGTGTATAAAAGGCTTGATTCAAAGGAATACGAGTTCATACTAATACTGGTTCCTCTTCTCTCTCTCTCTCTTGTAGTTACAGTAAGGCACTTTGTGATGAAATACGATGTCATAAATAAAGCTGTGCCAAAATGAGTAACATGACTTCGATGGCCAGGCACAAAATACGGAAGAGGCAGTAAATGGGAAAAGTAGGACGGAAGTGAAAAGAGGGAGTTAAGGAAGGAATAGTCGTGGAATGAGAGATGGGGAGGAGGACTGAAATAACAACAATAACAAAATTCGGAGGGAGCCCTCGCCCGAAACCAGACCAGAAAAGTCCGATTAAGCTGGACAAATATTATGTATGCACTATACTACCCGCTCACGCCTAAGATGCATTTATTTTACAAGCCGCCCGCTCCCTTCCTTGTACTTCCGTATTTCATGAGATGTATTGTTTTGAGGGAAAGCCCCATAGCTCCCCATCATGCATCTCTATAGCCCGCAATCTAGCTCTTGTCCATTTCGCATCAAGATTAGGACTCCCGTAAAAGTCACTCACGTCTCTCTCCTCAATGCATAGTTACTCTCTTCCGAATCTGAACATAAGAAAAAGAGGGAAAACAAAAATTTTTTCTCCCGTCCCCTTTCACCATAAGTCACAAAAAGATCGATACAGCAAAAAGCCTCGGTTAAATTCTGAGCCGAAAGAACCACGACGATAGGATATCAGACACACAAAAACTTCTCCTTCTCTAAATATGTATCCATCTCGGAACATCTACTCATTTATATCCTCATGACTTTCCCTACACAGTCTACACACATGACTGTATCGCTCCATCCCTAATAGTAATGTAAGTACGGAGGAAGCAAAGATTCAAGTAATAACAACCGCCACTGCCACTATGTACTCCTTTGTACTAAGAGCTCGTAGTACACAACTTCCCTCACACTCCAAATAGCTTCAGCTTAACTCCAGTCCCAAGTCCCAAACTCCCACTAACGCATATATCCTCAGTCTCCACAACTGAACATATAACCACTTCTCGTTTTTCATCCCACTTTATAGCATTATGCAGCCCACTCCTCTCTCCAGCGCCATATGTATCCCTAACCAGGGGGAGATGTGTACACTCTCCTACAAAAATTCCAATGAAAGGCATTCCAAACAATAAGCCATTGGAAGGGAAGGAGAAGACTGCTAACGGCGAACCATAAAAAGCCACACGTCTAAATTGATGTCACATTATCGTTACATGTGAATGATTAATTCCTGACAGTTCTTCATGAAACACACTTGAAAACAACTTTGAGAGATTTCCTTTCAAAAAAAGAAAGAACTTTCAACTTTTGCCTTCAACTAAAATCCGTGTTCCACCAGACTGAAGGCATTTCCGTATCCGTAGTTCCCTCTCAACACTGATTCTCCTTTCCAGCTCAACTTCCATTTCCACTCCAGCATATTTTAACTCCCTGCTCTGTCCTTGTACTCACGAGTCAAATATGTATGCACACAAGTGAAAATGGGCAATAACAAGAAATCATATAATATGGGGAAATATAATTTATACAATATATGTCATAGGGCACAAGTGTAGCGATTAACACATTAACACAACAAATATGAGCACTACATTATGTATGATCAATACTATATTTGTATGAGAGGCTCAACACAGATTCGAAAAAACCGATCGGTTCGGGTTTCAGTTCGGTTAGAGTTGAGATGTTGCCTAAACCGATAAATTATTTCGGTTTCGGGTTAGCCGATCCTCAAACCGACAACTTTCAGCTCGGTTCGGTTTTCATGCATGAAAACCGAAACTCGAACCAAAATTTGTTCAAGTTCTTAGGGTTTTTCAAAAATAATTATTATAGCAGTAAATAAGTAGCAATTCTTTGTCCAACCCACACGCTCCACGTGTATTATAAATAAACATACTAGTATCGTAGCTAATAACCTCAAGAAAATTTGTGTGTTAAAAAGGTAGTAACTTTGAGCTAAGATTGGTTCTGATTTCACTAGGCTCCACGTTTCCCAACCAAAATTCATTAAGGCAATCAAGTTAGCACCTTTATGGTGTGCAGACCTTAGCGGCAAGAGCTTAATTCGCATGTGGCCTACGACATACAATTACACGAAGGGAAAATTTGTGAATACCAACAACAACTGACGCTACTACTACTGCCGAGACTACTATCAGGCCCTTTTTACCTTACCATACCCGCTCTTAAATACAGCTTCGGACCCAATTGAAAAAATATTTTTGGAAAATTTTGCAAAAGTAACCATCTGATCCTATTGAATCCGATAGAATATTTGCCTGTAGGAGACGAGCCTATTTTTTCCTATAGATTGCCATAGGATGTAAAATCAGATTTTGATTTGTATAATAATTGTATTCTACACAGTGCAGTGGGTAGAAGCTCGGAAAGCAGCACCTCAGGTCAGGAGTTTGAATCTCGGTTCAGTCAAATATTTTTCACTATAGGAATTCTTCAGTTTTCCTATAGGAAGTAGGTGTGGGAAATGAGTCCCAAATTCCAATGGATATTTTCTATAGATAAAAACTACTGGATCCTATAGGATCCCTTTGGACGGGTAACTTTCCTTCTGTTCTACAATATGATTTTGTTTTTCGAGATGAGGGTTCGTAGGATCCACTTAATGGAAAAAGCGGTTGGAATGATAGGAATCATGACTCGCATGGCTACAAATGGTCAGTTTGAACCCTAAAACTTGATCCCCTGATTCTTCCCCACGAGTTGTTCTATCCACATGACAAAAGTGGTTACTTAACCAACCAACCCACCAGTTCCATCCAGTACTAGCAGAAAGGAGATTTTTAAGGTGAACAAATCTAGACAATTCCAAGTCCAATGCTCATGGTATATATCTTTCCTTCATTATTATACTCTCCACAATTCCCAACTGATGTAATGCATTAGATTGGAGCATATCTAAGAATGTTGCCCCTCCGTAAATCTGGATGACTGATGCATTTCAAATATCCGACCAGTGCAGAGTGAGCAGAGAGAAAATTCTCATGGCAGGGGCTAATGCATACTGGGCTGCCATTTTGAATTAAATATCCCTATGCTCCGGAGTGGGTGTATGTACGTCTCGGAGCCCAAGTCCCTCAATAAAGGTTTATGTATTGTCCCTTATTCCCTCCTAAATTGCCTTCACACACCGCAAGTCAGCAATGGGATTATTTACTTTAGTACATACGATAAGTCACATTACATCTAACAGGCTCCGTCCTCCGTTATTTCGCTCCTCTCGTCCTCTCATTCAGCCCGTCTCCTCTTTCACTTTCACCACACACGCACGGAGCACTTTAAGCAAACTATATGAAATTTTCTCCAATTTCTATCATGCCAGCATCCTCTCTTCCATGCAGTACGACACCAAGTTTTGGATTTCTTCTTTCCTCCTATCCCATACTCACTCCTCCTTATCTTCACAAACTCTTTGTGCACACACTGATTATTTCCTATTCCTAACCCCAACAAGAATAGTCATCATTCCATTCCATTAATCTGATGCTTTCCTTTAATGACGCTTAACGAGAATGGAATGAAGTTCTCTTAAGATCACTCACGTACGTACTACACTCAGCCTCTCCTTCAGCTTCCCTCCCATGCAATTACCCAATTATTTTGCATGCAATTTTATTCAGCAAAATGTTATTGTTTTCCACTGATCACGAGTTGAGACACAAGTACAGGCCAAGTCATTTCTTTTCTTCAGACTGGATTTCATTAGAGTTTACGGACTGGAAGCCTATAATATGTCCACCCATCCCACTTCTCCCAAATCCAATATAACGTACAGCTCACATGAGAAACGAGTAATAATGTAGAGTCTCTTTGTACAGGCATCCTGTGTTAAGGGGCAAAGAATTAGTTGTTTTGCTCATCTCCGTGCGTGTGAAGAAAGCAATATGAGAGAGACAAATAAATGTTATGAATACAAATGCATGTATGAACACATAGATGGATAGAAATACCATCAACTTTCCCCATCTTTCCCCCATTTGCATATAGGAATACACACAAGAGGGTACGTCGTATGTAGCTATGTGGAAGAGGTAGATATTATTCCATTTCATTTTATACTTACGGATTGCCGCCAATTTACTCTGTGTAATTCAGTGTGTGAGCAACATCTTTCCCTTCTCTCTCACTTCAATATAGCCACATGATTTTTTCTCCCTTTATAATTCGAGCAGTTCCTCTTCTTTCATCACCTTCACAACTCAACAGGACGACGACGACGACGGCGACGACGACTACATGAACAGCTCGCTCTCTCCCTTATTTTTTATCCCTTGCTTTCTAATAATAATGGAAACGACAGAGTCTGAAAGGGGAATGTGGGAAGACAAAATTTCAATATCAATATGCGCCAAATAATTTCAAAGTTCTGGTTGGAATATCCGAATCCGAGTTACTATAGCAAGAAGGAAAGGGAAAGGAAAAAAACTGGTCGATTTTCCACATGGAATTCACTTTGCAGCTCTCTTAAGATGACTCCAAATCCGCGCAGAGCATATATGCTGAGAGTGAGAGAGAGAGACGGGAAAAACCTCTAAAAAAAGCAAGGACGACGCCGGCATCGGACCAGAGGTAATTTAAGCTTTGCTTGAGGGGAAAACACTCTACAATCTTCCTTCCAAAAAGCAATACTACCTTGTGTGTATATACACTTGGCTACGCCGGAACATCTGTATCTACATTTACATGTAAGCCCACCTTATTCCTAACGCAACCACACCTAGACACACACACATTTTCTCACGAGGTTCACCTGCCCCCTCGCTCATACATAGTACGAGTAAGCAACTTGTGCGAACTTTATGGTTTGGCTCAGGCAACAGAACCTCAGTCGACTCATACGTATCGGATGGAAGGGGGGGGGGAGAGAGGTGGTTGAATATCCATAAATGTACAAGTATACGTACCCACTAACCAACGCCAAAGTCAAGTAGAGCTCATTCGATCATGCAATCAATGCTAGAGGCAATCACTGGTTGGTTCTCTACTCCGAGATTACCTTGGAAATTGAATTCTACCTTCATCAACACGCATCCAATTTGATTTGTGATGTATGAATATTCTTAAGATTTCTTCTCCTTCCTCTATTATCCTTCTCAACCAGAGAAAGAATCCCCGAAAAACTTCAATTTCGAAAAATTCTGAAATTACATATGGTATTCTCAACCTCCCGCCATCATTCTACTTTCTCGTCGTATATTCTCACTGATCCACTTCCTCCTTCTCAATTTATTCTCAATTTCCACTAAATCTCCAGTAGAAGTTCGTTTTTTTTCTCTCTCGCCTCCTCTCTCTCTCACTTTCTCTCTTGAAACGTTCAACAATAATCTCCAATCATCATTGCTCCTGCCACTACACTCTACTTCACACATATACCAAATCAATTCAGCCTTTCCGTCTGTACTTCTCCTTCCTTCATTGATTTTACTCTGCTGGATTCTTGGGAATCCATCTATCAGAATCTACTATACACGGTGACTAATCGTTACTGGTGACTGCTGAATGGGGAGCCGTCATTCCCTATAACTGTGACAACCAGCTTGAGAGGCTTACAGGAGCAAGGCTACTGGCATATCACTTGTCCTATATGAGACAAGTGTCTTTTTCAATCAAAGGTTTTATATAGCAATCTCATAGGTAAATATCTGTACAGAACCTCTTATGACGACACTGATTACCACACATTAACTCCAATTTGCTAACGTAGGTATTTCCCAGCTATTGCAGTGATAGAATAGGAAGTTAGCTTGTGCCGTCCACACTAACTAATTTGATGTGAACAGACTTTTATAAAAACCACTAAGGGATCCTCTACAAATGACGTCATCGGTAGGGTCAATGGGTTTACTTGTCCATTACGACATCATTTGTGTACGATCCCTAAGCGCTTACGGCATACACTATTATACATTAAAGTGAAAAATAGAAAGCGTATAATATATGAGGTGCTGCTGCCGGGTCTGCGTTCGCCGGGTCTGATTTGCCGGAGCCGGACGTCCATTCATAGGGGCAAATTCCCTAATACATATTCCTCCATTCGACGGGCGAATATGATAGTCATAATAACCGAAAGGTATAATCCTTCACCCAGAAAATCACCTTTAGTGGAAGTTGTAGCATCCAATTGCCCATTAATACCTTGCTACATACTTCGTCACTCCCTGCTCGACTTAATGGGAAAACGCAAAAGCGAACGCCCGAACCTGAAGTCGTACCATCAACTCCTCCATTAATACATACGCATCCAGTCATCCACGGGTCAAATCAAAACGTAAGCGTGCCATAAAACTCGAAATGCTTACGCGATCTAATTTTAAGAAAACGCCACACCCATGTTATGAGATTTTAACTGAGGAGGGAACATTGTAAGATGCACAAATACAATTTGCCCTTAAATAAATTTCTTGACATTAACACAATGCAACGAATTCAATTGGAAATAAAATCTAATCATCTTAAATAACACTCATTTATTTCTGGACTTGTATACTATTGTTTACTATATTCTGCAACTATTACACTATTAGTATCACTCAACCTGTGAATGGAGTAACATTGTGAAATCTGAAGCGGCGAAAGAAGATCCGGCAAAACAGACCCATCCGGCTTAAAACAGGAAGTAGCCACCTACTGAGACTGATACACATTTAGAATATGGACTAATTGCTTGAAATTCTAGGAATTGCATCAGTAAAATTCTACGTACTGGTGAGAAACTCTATACTGGTGAGAAACTGAATATATGCTAAAAACGTCTACCTTTGTATTGCGAGACCTTTGTATTAATTGAGTTTTCCCAATTTGAAACAAAATTCTACAAGAAAATCATGGAGAGGAAGCACTCTGAGTCACATCTTAATTACTTTCATTCGATTTAAACTTACCCTTGTGTGCTCTAGAGGAATTCAGCACATCAGACAGAAATCGAAGAAGCAAACAAACGGTTTGTGTGTAAATTAATATCAATAGAAAAGGGAGCAAGAATGAAGAAAGTAATTCGCCAGTAGGCACTGCCCCATTTATAAGTACCCTGTCCACGACGAAGCTCAATAAATAAAGAGAATGACAAGCCTCTACAAATCTTTCCACTACAAAATATGAGAACTGCTGCATTGGTCTGCTCCAGCTTTGTACATTTGTGTACATCTACAAAAAACAGGGCTTTATCAGTCCGCCGTGCACACGTCGTAGATTTCAAAAATTGTTTATCACAAGCTCAGCCATCTGGACTGCAAAAAAAACTCATAATGCAACTAACAACTAGGTGGACATGCCCAGGTACGGACAATTTCCTCCCGGACATTCTCCCCCCAACTCGTACCCGAGGACATTTTCCTCCCAGTGACAAAATCACTTCATTAAAAGAAACGAGTGTATCCTGCCACCAAATTTATGCATTTGCAAACTTTCTCAAGAATATGAAAAATTTGTAAGCTAAATTACGACGTCATCAGTTTAGTCGCATTTTCTTAAAAAATGCTTATTAAATAAAATGTTAAACTATTTCATAAAAATGGAGAAACGAATCATTTTGGTTCTTCAGTTATAATCTATTTATTAATGTATATTTTTCGGAATATCCTCTAATGCATAAATTTTTAGGAAAGATACACTCGCTGAAACAT
>JAQFZE010000489.1:0-25825 GCA_034695245.1 Dicyrtomina saundersi | reverse complement strand
ATAGTCTGACAAACTCTATGCAAACTCTGATGGTTAAAACACACAGGCAATGCTTGGTCGGGTACTTGCAATAATTAATAACATAAAAATAACTTTTGCTGGTATACGGACATATTCCCCCTGGACGTTTCTCTCCCCCCCTCCCCTTGGATATCATCCCTCGGACATTCCCGCCCCCAGCAGTAACTCCGGACGTATCCCTCTAGCCCTAAAATTAACTACCGTATATTCTATAATAATGCGCGGGTCTCTAATTGTACGCGGGTCTAAGAGGTCGCAGTTTGAATAGTACGCGGGTCCCTAATAGTACGCGGGTCTGTTTTAGTACGCGGGTGGGGAGAAAGGGAAAAATTGAAATTATAACGTCATTATCTGTTTTTGTAAAAATCTATTGGTAATTAAAATATCCGTTTCGATAATCTTGTTGTTTGCAAGGCGATGGCTGGAGAACATAATTTTCATAAACTGGGAATTTGTACATTTTATTTAGTACGCGGGTCTGTATAATTATACGCGGGTATGTAATAGTACGCGGGTCTGAGAGGTCCAAATTTGAATAAGTACGCCCCGGCGTACTATTATAGAATATACGATAATACTATATATTATTACGCTTTCTTGTAAAGGTACGTATTTTGAGAAAATAATGCAAATATTGCCAGTTAAAGGACATTTTGTAAAATTTTGTAAGCATGTTGCCAAGATTAGCTTACATAATATTAATATTCAACTATTAATCTTCCACAATCTACAGTACGGTAGAGACTTCTAAATGTGATCGCTTTTTGAAAAACTTTTGGTTTTGCTTTCCGTAAAATTTAGTAGAAACAATTTTGGAAGAAATGACCTCAAACCTCAAAAGGTTTACCCACGTACAATTTTGAGTATTTCCTCCAAACATAAAATTCTGCCGGTGAATCTTTAAACGACAAGAGTTTAAACAACGCACCCTTGGCGGAGTTGGATGTTTGCAAAGTCCGGTTATTGAGTGTGCGTGCACGAGAAAACCAGCCGGATCTACACTTTTTGTTTCTACCTATTTATTATTTTTTTTTTACATAATTTTTTCTACCTATTTACATAATTTGGAACATTGTTGAAATACTGGGCCGTTTTGGACGAATTATAGCTTATATTTTAAAGCTCTTTAAAAAATAGAGACATTCGGGGAATTCATTTTTCACTTCGAGCCCATACAACAATTTTTACAAAAAATTTTCGAAATTTTCCTTTAAAAAAGCTGGCTTTTTCACGAAATTTCAGAAGCTATTATAATATGTCGCTGAACTCGAATACAATTTTCGGTTCCGACAAGAACTTCAAACTCCTATCACTGTTGCCTTACCTACAGACACAAATGGCGTCATCCACATAGCAATTTAAGCTCTGCTTGATTACGAGGGTGACAAGGTACCCACCAAAATTTCGTAAATTTTAGTGGCACCATTAGTGTTGGGCCCCAAATAGGTTTATGATATAGGCAGCGCCATTTACTTACTACTAAGGTTTTCACAATGGTTGATGATGGGAGGTGGGTCGTTTTAGCGTGTCAGGAAATTTTATGACAATATAATTATGATATACTGTCAAGCCAATTATACCGTCATGAGGGTTCTTTTACCCCAGTGTTAAAGGTTCATCAGCAAGACTCAACATATAAAATTCGGTAAACGGACATTTTCTACCCACGACCAAACCGAATTCCGGAATTTCTACTTTTTCCGGATTTCGGCATTTCAGATATTTCCTGTTATTGTCTTTCTAAAATCCAGCTTATTTCTGGATTTTTGCGGACTTAGAATGATCAAAAACCCAGTTTAACATTGCAATAATTAACATTAATTTTTATTTTACCGTAATCGTTTTACCTCGTGGTACTTACACTTTCTCGTGCACGGACACGTTATTGTGATCGACTAATTTAATGCCAAAAAGCAATATATTTTAAACGTTAAAACCGTACCGTAGTAAATAGACGTCATTTGCTTTATTCATGTACTTAATTATGAATGACCGGTAATTCAGATCGTTGTATGTATATTGCTATGTACACACCAAATTTTATTGCGTTGACAGTATGAAATTAAACACCTTAATAGCTTTAAAACTCATGTTAAATTATGTGAATGAAAAATTAGCGTTCAAAATGAGACTTTATTGAAGCTGCTTTTACAGTTAATTATCCACTATTTACAGACAAAACAGCACCGTACATGTCAAAGTCAGTGGATTTTCCAGTATCGCAGTTTACCCGCTCTAATACCATTGATATCACATTGACATGACCACACCAAAGCGACTTACGTTTTCAAAAATAATTTACTGAAAGAAATTAGTATCGATGAGAATATTTTCGGAACAGTAATTACAGAAGTTTGAATATAATGAAAATGAACTCTTCTCGGTAATTAAATTGAAGCAATAGATGTTTCAATATTTTTCTTCTACAAGATTTCCGAATTTCGAATTATAAAGCAGTAGTTTGATTTTAGGACTGGTAGGAAAATGTCCGGGGTTGCTGAAGGCCCAAACTTGACCTACGAACAAGTCAAAGTTGCTTTCAGTGGTGGAAGCGTCCCAACCAATCCCAGTGGCATGAACTGTGCGGGTATTCACGGGACTCAATATCCTAATCATCTTGTCGGCAACGGAAAAATTAACGCCTATCGGTCCGTTGGCGTTGTGCGAAGCCTAATTAAACATTAATTCTACACATAACATTAAGATTACGAATAAGAACAAGAACTAAGTTAATGTTGCACGGTATATTTTCATGCGAGAATATCAGAATGTCTGTACACAGTGCACACCCCTTGTCATAATTTAATACACGTTTAACAAATGAAATTATGAAATACTATCAATCATAAAATAATGAAACAAATAAATCATTTAGCTCTAACGCAAGCTTAACTGTCATCTAAGAAATTACAAATGAGATAGCGTTTTGTCCTTAAAGTCACTTATTGCATGCATAATGCATATATACCTATTTAACATGGAAGTATGTTGCATTGTTGGAACTTCCGTATTGCTCTTTCAGCTATAGAAAAATGAATAAGTCATATCCACACAGGGTATACAACAGATTAAATAAACATTATTTATTCAAAATACATAGCAAAATTAAATACGCACGTACAAAACTCAATGTTTGATCGATCTGGATTATAAAGTATAATTTGTAAACGATAGTGTTAAATAAGCTTATCTAAAGCTATAAAATAAAGCACATAGTACGGTCAAGCAGTGCACAACTCGGAGAAGACCTACGCAACTGAGAGCGCAGTTCTATTTTCTATTTAATTTGTATCATTATAATAACAAAAGAAAAAGCACAGCAATAAAAAAAAAGTAATGGAATCTATAGTCTGTAGATACCCAATACTTCTGGCGAATAAAATTATTAAATATCTAGCATTCACAATATAAAAAATACATAATAGTTATAATATTATCAAATAAAAAAAACTTGAAGCTTCATCACTGAGTAATTATATAATTCTTACAACAAAATAATAAATGTGTCATCAACAAATAATAATAAACGTTAAAGGACAACGTTTGGACGTTAGGGAGGTGAACTTATGGGAAGCACACTTTTCCGGCTTAATTTGATGGTGCTCCATAAAACTCTTTGTCTTGATGAATTTGATTGTATTTGTACTTGTGGTCATCGATGGCATGGTAGACGGGTCTTAACTTGTCGTAATCGTACTCGTAGGAGTTTCTGGATAATAAAATTTTCAAAATAAAATATTAGCAGCCATCAAGACATTGTGAACTCACGACTTAAGTCCTACATTTACAATAGTTTTTGAAACAATGTGTAAGTAAGTAAGTAAAATCCAAACCTATTGAGAACGTCGTTTTCAAACGGAGAGCTCCCGCGAACGGTCAAGGGTGAGGTGACCCCGCACTCAGTGATACTGCAGACAAAAAAGGCTATTCCAGTGATGAGAAAGGCGAAAATGGCTGTGACCAGAATTGCTTGTGGTAGTGCAGCCTTCAGACCAGCCAAAATGGCAATGAGAATTGTCTTTGCCTATAATATAGAGTAAAAAAATAAAAATGTCAGAAATTTCATTTCAAATCATTGCATAAAATTTATGAAAGATTTTCTAGGATTTGAAAACATTATTGATTTTTTTTCTCATTTCTTTTTATAAACTCAATC
The DNA here is from genome assembly GCA_034695245.1 of Dicyrtomina saundersi. Taxonomy (NCBI): domain Eukaryota; kingdom Metazoa; phylum Arthropoda; class Collembola; order Symphypleona; family Dicyrtomidae; genus Dicyrtomina; species Dicyrtomina saundersi. The sequence goes on along the minus strand of JAQFZE010000489.1, from coordinate 21,648 downwards.
TTATTCAAAATTTTATACCATAAGGACATTGCATATTAATTTGTCTATTAGATACTTACGACGGTCACACCGGTCGCTACTTGACCAATAGGGAATGGACTAGTAGAGTTCCCCCCATCCGCCGTTTGATTTTGATTAAAAAATAGCCGATCTAATTGAATTGGAGGGATTGACTCCGGACCATTAATAACAAATTTGGGCTGCCTATTTTGTCCAGGGACTGAAATGGATCCAATCTCTTGCCCACCATCCACAACAACTTGGCTAATAAGATCCGACGAGTCCACGGCACGCGAAGCTCCACTACAAGTGCTCACTGACAACGAGAGGAGTAGGCAGAGTGCCCCAAGTACTGAAGTCGTAGTCATCCCATTCCCACTCACAACCATCTTCTTTTGAGCCATGCTAGATAATAATAATTCACCAAAAATCACACTACGAAAATCAACCTGGAGAATTCCAAATGTTGATCCGGGATCCGGGACACTGAGAAAAATAAACTTCGGTGAACAAATCGGTGTTTGTACAGACAGGATCAGTCCTGCACGGTTTTAGTTTCAATTTCAGAAGGAACAACAACACCCAACTAAACAAAAGATTTTCTAAAAATTCAATAATTATTACGAACAAATTACGAACAAATTGCGAAGTGACTGTGAGAGGAGCACTAGCTTCAAGTCTGTGTTGTGCTCAAGACCATTTAGTGAATATCAATGCGATAGGGATGAATCGGGGTTTCCATTTATATACGTACGTCCTTGGCTCAGTGATAAATCTGTACAGATCCGACGAGCTACAAGTATGTGATCGAGAGAAAGAAGGAAAGAAAGAGAGAAAGACAGACAGAGCATGAGGAAGAAGTAGTCAATCTGTCACTGTACTTATTTATAGCAGAACGTAAAAATGCATAGTGAAGTGGACCATGGGTCTATATAGCTATATAGCATTATGTCAAACCAGACAGTGGACTGAGCTGAGATATAATGTCAATACCTACATTAAATGTATGGAAAACAGTAAGCCCTTGCATAGGCGTACCTACACATATACCTGTGGAGTGGAGTCTCCTTCTGATTCTCATTATTTTACTGTGTACAGTATCCGTCTACAGCTACAGCTCTGTATGGTTGCAGCCCGCCTGTATCATCATCGAAAATGTCAAAGGATAATAATTACTAATTGTAAACTTGTAGGTTGAGGCAGAAGATGTCCATGTCAGATAGGGAATAGAGAGGAGAAGCACACAGCCCCGAATACTAAATACTATCAGTATCATATATATACAAGTCAAAATTCCAAAACCAAATGGTTGCCCAAATGCCGGCACGCAATAATATGTTATAAGGGGGGACAAAAAGGGAAAAGAGACACAAGTAGGAACCGTCTATTGTGCATTCCAACGATAAGTACCTATTTATGGAATGTTCTTTAATGAAATTAAAAAGTTAAAATTATACATTAACATAGACTCCTATTCCTATCCTTATGCCCCTTTAATTTTATTTTTACTATTATTTGATTTACGACAGATTTTTTTGTTTTGTTGAGAGGTCATTGTAAATTGTAAATTGTAAATGGTAATTATTTGTTATTGTTATTGTATGTGTTCTACATTTTATTACAGAATTCTCCAATCTGCCTCCACTCAAGAAAGACTCACTATATAGTCAGAAGTAAAAACCATATACAAGTTTAATACAATAGAAATTGAGAGAATGGAAATGACAGCTGGATGGCAAGAAGGCCTATGTCTATATGGCTCCATGAAAAATCCAAGTACTAGGCCTTCCCTGTATAAACTCGTCATTAAACTAGATACCTCATTCTTGCCATAAAATAATAATTACTATTATTTTTAGTTTAAGTTTTTTTTTCTCTCAGCTCATTCTCAGGTTTGTCATTATCTTATGTGAATTTGTGTGAACAGGATCTTCTCGTCGCATGATCTTCTGCTGGTTCTGTAGTGATGGAGTATTACTGTGTGTGTCTGTTCTAAAAGTTCTGTGGGAAAATACGAAAGGATTTACTATACAGAAGCAATGACAATCGGCAACAATAACCGAGACCGAGCCTATGCTTAATTGCCCACCTATAAATATATAATTAGGTATTTTTATCTAGTAGCCTACTAATACGTCAACGGAGTCGGAGTCTGTCAATATATGTACCTGTATTCCTTATGAGATGAGTGAATCTCGTTTTCATTTTTTGTTTTATTGTTCTCTCGTTGTTGTTGTTGGGACGTATACGCAGCTCTATAATTTTTGCATCTTGAGCATTTAGATTTGGCTAAGGACTCATTTCTACGACCAACACGCATAAAAGCTGTCATTGATAAAGTTTCAATACCAACCGCCAGTCAAGTTTAAAAATCTTCATCGCAAACGTATTTATGAATTTAGGAAACTTTCGCATTTCGGATTTTTTAAAAATTTGTGAAAATGTCTTAATTCTTAGCTACGTGTTTCCGTCAAGTGTCATGTTTTTAAAAAAGTAATGCAAATTCCAAGTGTTTCAAAGGACTCAGTGAAATGAACTCTTTTTTGGGCAGTAATAATGGGTTTGTATTGCACCTTCAGCTAGCGACGAGATGTAGGTAAAGGTACCTTGCCTTGTAAGTAGGCACTTTGTACATCTTATGTTCAGTTCAGACAAAGCCTATAATGTGTACAATAAATATAGTGTATAGTGTATATTGTTAAGATCCGATGATTAGGAACGCACCTTCTTCATGCATATCTTGTCATTCTCGTTCTCGTTCTCGTTCTCAATCTGTGCACATTTTATATTTCAATTCGAACTAATTTTAAAAATCATCATCGTATGAGAGTCATATGAAGTCATGGCGATGGAAAGCATTGCTGACATGTATATAGAAACAGTCAATACCGAACAACTCTCACAGTTGGTATTGGTGTTGGTGTTGGTGTCGGGATTTGACTGCGGTAGTGTGGATTTGGGCTTTGGCGACTTTGGCTTGGTGACTGAATTGGAAACAAAAATTGGAGTTGGACATCCTCCTGTGCTAAAATGGTAAAAAATATTTTTGACGACCACGCCAAAACAAGGCAAGGCAGCGAGAGGGGAAATCCTCCAATATTTTACTACTGTACAACTACAAACATAAATAGATAGGTGCATACAATAAATTATGTCTGTATACTAGTATTTGGGGGAAATACTGGAAGACACGACATACAATAAGTTTACTATACTCCACGTGGGTACGAAGACGAAAGATGAAAATACATATATACAGGAACTATAAGATTTGTATGGTTATTAAATACATTGTTTAATGACAAGTTTAATGTCAATATTTACAACAGGGTTAAAAATGTACAAGGTGTCGTCTGACTGGGATGACTGCGACCAACAAGTAACTAAGTAGATGTGTGGATTCCATCTCGTTTTAATTCGAGATGCGGATGCGGATATTAATTAAGCGGATACGGGTTTCTCCACATTCAAATCCAAGTCCAACTTTCAAACGGGAACGGGAACTCAAAATGAAGGGGAAGGAGACGAGGAGACGAGGAGGGTGAAGCATGCTCAAAAGTCTGACGACGAATCTTCTCACAGGTCATCTCTGACTAAGAGTGTCATCATTGAAAAAATGCAGGGAAATAATTGTACGTGACCCCCACATTATGGACCTCGCCCACGAACAATCATTGTTTCTTCATGCGTATCATGTTCGGTATGAATAACTTATTTTACTCTTCACCTCTTCCTATATATATATATTTCCCATTTACTATTTTCGAGTCTCAGAAGGCATAGGAGACTCTCTCGTCTGCAGTAGTAGGTGCCTCCCACCTATACTGTATGCCGTGGCCTTATCAATATTGACAGCATCTCCGTCCCTTCCTATTACATACCTCTGTCGAATCCTATACTCCTATATGCCGCTAATAATATTTGAACTGCATATAATTAGAATGGTTGAATCTGCGAAAAGACAATCGATTGATAAAAATCAGACGACCTCATGAACTTTTCATTCATCCAATTTCCATTTCCACATATTATTAGCATCATCATTCCACTACTGACGGAGTCTGGCAAATATTTATGTATGAGTCAACATCTTTGAAACTGCATATCTGTATATTCCATTCCAATTTAATTCAGATGGAGAGAAGATTTGAGGATCAAGAGTAGCAGCAGTAACAGTAAGTGAGTTCAGCTCAGATTAGCAGAGTGCCCAACCTGTGCATATCGTCTGTGAAGAACCAAAATGACCCATATCTAATCTGAGCTAGAATCAAAATGAGCTATATGTCATCATATAAGAAAAATTCGAAACATGCGTAAAATGTTAATTAAGAGTTTTAAAAAAGTGCAAAATGTTCTATTTGTATGTTTTTGAAAAGTGAAAAATGTTCTATTTGCATGTTTTTGAAAAGTGCAAAATGTTTTATTTGTATGTTTTTGAAAAGTTCAAAATGTTCTATTTGCATGTTTTTGAAAAGGTCAAAATGTTCTATTTAGATATTTTTGAAAAGTGGAAAATGTTCTATTTAAATGCTTTCAAGACATATTTCAGTATTTTTGTAGATAGTGGATATTGTTTTTAGCTAAAAATGGACATGGGCCATTTTGATTCTTCATAGACGTTATGGATGATGAAAGATCACCAACATCATTTAGCATGGCCATTCATGGCGGTGAGACTGCGGGGATTATTATTTTACTATCTTTCCCAACACACACACCACTCGTATATTTTTGGTTTCTTCTCTGTTATTGCTGTACAGGGGAGGAAGTTTCCTTGTCTCATTATACTATATTTTATGACTACGTCATTTTACATGTTTGACATCTTCACAACAATGGTCATGGTAGTGGTAATAGTAATAGTGCTGAGGAAAAAAAGGAGTATAGAAAATAAGTAGCAGAGATGAGGCTGAAAACAGATCACCTTTCGGACCATTTAATTACATGCGAATCTCCAACACACTCCTATTAACTGGGTATGATCGTCCAAAAAGTATTCGGCACTTGCTTGGTATTTCTGTATAAATAATATTTCCGTAGTAATAGGGGTTTAAAGTTTAAAGGTAACCGTGAAGAATTCGTTCGTTGGTCTCAGGATAAGCCGTACGTCGTACGTAGCTGACATTCTGATTTCTGATCTATCTGTTTAAGTATGCATAAGACTAATCGCATGCAAACGTGCGTGATCTTAACCTCACAATTCCCCCAACCCCCTTTACCTTTACATCTGCTGACTGTTGACTTTTGACTCGTGGATTATGTCTTGTAAGAACACCAGAACGACGACATCTTGCTCCTCCGTGTTGGCTGCCTTGTCCCCTACCTGTAACCTGTAATCTGTCTGTACAAATTAATAACCAATTTATTTTACAACCGTCCCGCAGTTTCCATGTCAAAATGTCAATACAAACACATTGGGATTGGGATTTTGGGATTGGGAATTGAATTTAAATTTAAAGCATCGTCAACTTATTATCGACGCATCGATCGAATAATCGAAATAATTGAGTCGTGTATAAATTGCTGCTGACAAAAAATAGAAAGACAGTTGTTAATTTTGGTTAAATTTTTATGATTATGATTATTAATATGACGACTCTACGACCTAGGAAAACCTACTCCGGATAAGAGCAATGAGAATACCTGTGTCTCTGCATATCTGGTGGTTGGTGGGGTGCTATGAAATTTCCATATTCATTGACCTACTAACCCAACAATTCATTCCGGCTATTTTGCTATTCCGGCATGTACTCCCAACAATCCTAACGACAACGACAGCGACAACGGCACAAGTCACAACACAACGTGTGTGATACCAGACAAGGACAACAGGGCTTGAATCACAATTATCATTAGGATGAGGATATATTTATTTTTTCCTTGTTGTTACCATTCGTATTCGGCATTTTGACACGTAGTTGCTTGATTCCCGAGTGCTGCTTTTGTAATGAGTAATCACAAAATCACAATGTACGGACAGTAACAAAGATTTCGGCAAGTAGCTATTTGCTCAGTTAAAATAATGATCGTGGATATAGATTAATTATTATGCTGAGCAAATTCTGAGGAATAATTCTGTTGAACGCATATTTTTACAAAGCAACGCAACGGAGCCAAATGAATGAATGACGGTTCATGGTCAGGGCCGTACGAAGGAATTGCTTTTATGCAGGAATTTGTTTCCATACAAAAACCACTATTTAGATTTTATTGATGGTTTTCTTTGGTAAAGCAAAATTTTGTATTTACATGTTTTAGAAAAGTGAAAAATGTTCTTTTTACTTGATTCAGAAAAGTGCAAAAATGTTCTATTTACATGTTTTGAGAAAAGTGTTAAATGTTTTATTTGCATGTTTTTGAAATGTACAAAAAAAAATTTATTTGCATGTTTTTGAAAAGTCAACATATTATTTTTACATGTTTTTGAAAAACTGTAAAATGTTCCATTTACATGTTTTTTGAAAATTCAAGCAGCGGGAGCTGCCTTTTCTGGCCACATTATCCGGCCTTGGTCATGGTCAAAAGGCCCAAGTATATTTTGAAATCAATAATAAATTTTCAAATGTTATTAGTAACGTGCTTTGAAGAGGTAAATTTTATTATTATTATCACTATTTACAAAAACAACACTATGTTACGATTGGCAGGAACATTACTTGCAATTACACATTGCTGGTATTACTACCTCAATAATAATAATCGCTATTAATAATTTCACAAGTCATGAATATTTAAATAGACATTGTTCGGATTCAAAAAATTCAAATGAATTGAAATAGACTCTCTGTGCCTCCTGTCTCCGGGAAATAACTGTAGTTGAGAATGTCGTCACCCACGAACATGCTAAGAAATGTGTGAGAAGCTATTGTGACCACGTCCCGAGTGCAATTTCCATACTTTATTGCACAGCTCCCTTGATCTTCCAGTCCAGTCTGTATTGCTGTCTGATATTCCGTCGGAATAGACAACATCTTCTTACTATAAAAGCAGCATTATTTTAATTTAGTACTATATCCAAACAATATCTCAATATAAACCTATACATAATGCCTGCTACCATTCACGCCTGTTTTCCTTACCTAAATACTCGATACACTTGCAGACAGTAGGTGGGGAGAAATGTGAGGAAGCCATGGGAATGACAAAGAAGAAGTTTCCTGCAGTTCACATCATTTTCCGGAAGAAAGAAGAAAGCACTATCAATGAAATTTGGGGGATGATTCGAATATTCTTGTGAGCCTTGATTTTCCTTATTTTGATTATTGGAATTAAAATCCCAGCTGGACGTAGACGTATCCATATCATCCCAATGACCCTGCCTCTTCTGTTTGATGTTGGGCTCCTCAAAATTATAGGAATAACTTCTCCCACTGTCCTCAGAGTCTTGTGACGACAGAGTTTCATAATACACCTCCTGGGACTCGTTAAGACTTCTGAACCCCCGTCGTCGGACAGGGAAGGGAAGGGTTTGAATAGCATCATTAAAATGATACTTCCGTGGTGGAGTCCCAAGTAAATAGTAAACAGGACTCACAGCCATTCCAAAGAACATAATTATAGATAAACCGGCCGTTAGAATCAATGAGAGGGGTCCTGTGGATATTCAATTATTGCATATAATAAAATATTTTTGAATTACAAAATATTACTCGTAACAACAATAATAAGCCATCAATTCTATAGCAGTAATGGTATTCCCCATCCCCATAATATAAAAATACAGAGATTAAATTAGATTTGATTTGGATGAAATTAACATAATGTACAGATTCTACAATCTACATACTCTATTACCATAATAAAATTATTTTTAAGTAGATAATATAATTACATAGTATTACCAGCAAGTGGAGCTCGTAAAGTGTTTCCAATATCATATGGCAACGACCAAATCCATCCGATATTGAAAATCTCAGCGTTCCTCCTGTAAGCCGTCTCCACCACTGTCCCATGGTATGTGAATACAATAAAAAAAATTATGTGAACGGCAGACAAGATGCCTACTCCAAAGATTATATTCTTCATTATTAAAAACAATTGTTAATTTAAAAAAAAATTGTTGCAGTATAAATGAAAATATTTAGTCACAAATCGTTCTGTTTTTGAAAATCTTGCTTTATATGAAAACTGATCCCTCACTATTTTCTAAATTTAATGTTAGAAGCTTATCGTAGGCTTCTCACTCGAGAGAGGAAACAAAACTAATAAAAACCCAGTAACAAATGAGGTGTAAAGGATTTGGTGTGAAAATAGGAAATCAAATGTTCATTAATGTCATTAAATGTATTTCAGGAAAGAGTTTAAAAGTTGAAAGTTCAATTGGATTTAGCGAACACATCCAAATGCCAGTACGGTACAAAATGCCATTTGTAGAAACAAAAATAAACCATCCTAATGACATTTTTGAAAGATTAAAAAGCTTGATAAAAAAGGTCCAATCACCTCCAATCGGTATGGTATAATTAGCCACTGGTAAGTAGTTATAACATGGTACGTACAGCGTACCAGAATTCAGCATACCCCACTGTTGTACCTTATTCTGCCTCAAGGTGTCAAAACAGTAATGACTGTATGTCCACTTTCACTCGCATGTCTATTTTCATCGAACATTCCCAACTATTATGAACAAATCTGTTTCAATATTAAATGTAAGTCATTAAAGAAAAAAAAATGATTAATTTCATTTCATGCGTACATTTGGTTTTAGTTTCAGGGCACGCAAGCATACAACAGCATCCAAGCCAAAGACAATGCATTTCATCTAAAGTTCATATAGCTCAGGTTCAGACTTCAGTGTAGTTGCTTCAAGGGCAGAGTTAAAAAATTAGAAACTCAAATTTGAAATTTTTTGTTAAATAAATTCGAATTTTGGAGAAAATTCAAAATAAAATGAAGTCCATACATATTTACTTGGGGAGTTTTTTACTAGTAGAGATTCTTATTTGTTTAAAGCTAGCAACTGCTGACGACTATACAGAGCCTCTGAATATGGGATTGCAAATGGCAATTCCATACGATCTCGCAAATATTTTTATTCGACCAATAGCTGGTAGTATTTCCGTGTTTCTCTCCATTGCAATGCTGTTCATCCTCTTCTTCGGTGTGATCACGTCCCCATTTGGTTACATGTTTGGAATCCCGAGTAGGAAATACGTCTTGGGAGGGACGGATGAGGAAGTTCATCCTGCATCATCTAGAAGTTTTACAAATCATCCAAGTTACGATGACACCTGGGAGGCGAGACAGGACTGGAACAGCAACAGAACCACCGATTTTTTTGCGGATGAGCGACTTCGAAATCTGAAGAATTTTGAAGTTGAAAATTCATTATTGTTTCTTCTACCCCAGGAAATTGATGGGCAGTGTAATCAACTCCTCGTCTGCTACGCTCATGGACTATTTAGGAAAATGCCTCCAACAGTTTTGAGATTTTTTCAATTCTTCAGGTGAGCTTATTATTTTTGGATTTCGGTTAATTTTGAAAAATTTGCAATATTTTATTTTATTTTGATTCGTTGAAATTTTCATAGGGATCTAATTATTCCTAACTTTAGTAGATGCAAAAAATACATTTTATAATTTTGTTATTCTAGCCGAAGGATGTTAAATGGAAACGAAGAGGTCAAGACTGCAATCAAGACCGGACTTGGCGGACTCAAATCCTGCGACACTTCCTTCACTGGATGTCCATACAGCCCTTTCAAATTAGCTGTCAAGACTTTCAGAAATTTATTGCCGAACGGCTGGAGAATTAAACTAGATAAAATGAATTCAACATAGAAAACAAAGATGAAATCACCAGGCGGCGATTTATTTCTCTTTATTTTTAATAATGTTTTTAATAGTATTGCAAAATCTAACTGAACTAGAAATTGCTACCTAATATTACTACTTACGATGAGATAGGTGTATATTGTACTGTTGACTGTTGAAATTGTAGAAAAAGTAACGACTATTGTACGAAACTTTTAATTGGTATTTCAGGAAGCTCGTTATTGTCACATTATATACATGCATATTTCGACTGCTTGAATTAAAATTTGTATTATGTATGCACAACTGAAAATATTTTCCAATAAAAAAAGTTTTTCAGCCTATGCAGGGAGAGTCTGTACTGTACAACATTTAAGCATTTTTGAACCTAAGAGCAAGAGTAACATTTTAGACGATGTTTATGCATTATACTATTACTTATTAATTTAACTGCTAGAGAGAGAAAGTAAATATTTATTTACAACTGACGTTACAATAACGCTTGCCATTAAGACATTACATATAATATTTTAATTTGCTACTTCGTTATTAAGTAGCACATGAAGATGCACACCTCACCGTGCAGATCTTGTAACGTAATCGTAAGGAGCTTAATGCGTAAATTGTAATTGTATATTATGTATCTTTTGTGGAAATAAATGGAGCCATGGTGAGTTGAGGATTTTGAGAGAAGATAGTTTTAGGCACCCAGGGCTGGATAATGCGGCCAGCGCAGGCAGCTCCCGCTGCTTTTGAATTTTCAAAAAACATGTACTTAAATGGAACATTTTGCAATTTTCAAAAATATGTAAAACATATTTTAACTTTTTACAAACATGCAAATACACATTTTTGTACATTTCAAAAACATGCAAATAAAACATTTAACACTTTTCTCAAAACATATAAATAGAATATTTTGCACTTTTCAAAATTAAGTAAAAATAACATTTTTCACTTTTCAAAAACATGTAAAAACAACATTTTGCTTTACCAAAGAAAACCATAAATAAAATCAAAATGGTGGTTTTTATATGGAAACAAATTGCTGCCTAAAAGCAATTCCCTCGTCCGGCCCTGTAGGCACCTATTCTAGCTAAAAGGTTTGTTACCTTCATTGCAGTATAACACCTAAACTTACATTAATAGAAGCTACGATTTTATACAGTAGCTACTTCAAAAATCAAATGTTATAGGTTTGGCCGGTTGACGTATTTTTGAATTGTCAGAAGTTGGAGTCAGTAGCTTTTACGGAGATGATTTATTTTTACACATTTCATTGATACTAAACTGGATTTGGATTATGTACTTGAGTTTATTGAGTAAATATTTTTTCTGTTTTGAAATTAAAAATGTACTATCACAAACAATTATTAGTCACTATGTGTGCTCTCTATCTGTGGTGTGGTGTGTCGTGTAATCCTTATTTACAGAAGGAATTACGCTACTGTATATAAACTTATACTTTCTTGCAGCTATGACTTCTTTTAAGCTTTTGGGCACTGTCTTATTTAATACATTTTATTTATTACATTTACTTTTACAATGGACCGGACATACATCGAAGAGGCAGTTATAGGACTTTGGATTTATTACTTGATTGGTCGAAAATAATTCATTGTCAAAAATCAAACAATTGCATACAGGTTCAACCCAATAATTCAGTAGAGATAAGTTAATACATAATGTACTGTAAATGACCGAATAAGCGCTGGGTTATTAAAGTAGTATATAACATGTTTTTCAAATAGTTGAATGGTAATAAACTCCAAAAACTTTCTCAGGTGCTTATTATTCGGTCATTTACGGTACTTGAACTGAACCTTATATTCTTTAGCTTCAAGACGTACGTAAGCACATGCTATCTATATTAAACTGTTGTATATTGTATACACTTTTGTAAATGCGTTCACTTCTCGTTTTCTTTGCTTTATCAGTTTGCAGTGGTTAATCTTTGATTCCGACCTTGTCGTCGTATGTTTATCTTAATTACAAAAAAAACAAATTTTAAAACTCCTATTTGTCCTAAAGTCAATGGAAAACTTTCAAGCTCGAAGAAGGTGTTTAGATTTTACTCATCTTCAGTATTTTTTTTCTCTTCCACACAAAATTTTATAGACTTTTGTAACTGACTGTTGAGTTGTTATTACTTATTCCATTTTTAATACTGTTACACCCAGTTATAATAAAATCTTTAAATTGTACACCAAATCGATCACAAGCGTTCAGATTCGATAATTGTAAAGCACCAATGTGAAATTCAGATTCGGAATTCTACGATTTTTAAATCTACGAGGTAGCCTCATTATTAGCTACGGAAAATACAATTCATGGATCTCGTTTTGCTGGCCAGACGAAATTCTCAGCTCTGCTACTGCTACATAGCTCATCTACCTAACTCGTATTTGGTTCAAAAAACGTCTATCGGAAAAAATCTTGAGGGAAATTGATTCTTATAAAATTCATAATAATTATTCCCCATGCCAAAATGCCCCTCACACGGAAATATTTTGAATTCCGGAGGAGAATATATCAAGACAAGTGTATTGCGACTGCGACAGTGGGGGTCAGTCTAGTTTTATTAGAATTGCTAAGTAGCTGTAGTACAAATGCTAGTATGGCTGTCATCACTGTCTCATCTGATACTGTGAATGTCACTGCTCTACTCAAATGTGAATACGAAACAAATACGGGGAAATTTGACTATGAAGCTCCTCTTGAGGTAGTAGAATAACATTATTTTCTACAGACTATTTGATGATTTAATTTCTATTCTTTATACATGTTTCCTATCTATATGTGTGTAACGTAAAGCTCCAAATAGCTCCCAGAGGAATTATGTCAAACTTCTCTTTAGACCCGGGAGTTATAAGAGACCCGGTCCCGGGAGGCATTTGGAGCTTTAAGGTAGGTATACATGAATAATTCTGAAATCTGAATGTGCAGTTTCAACCTAAGAACCTAAGAAATACCTGAAATACCAAAAGGAACCTATGGTTATGAGATGACTGAAACGTACATACACTGTTTAATTGCCATTAGATTCGGGGAGGAGTCGTGATTTCAGTTCCGGTGAATGCTTGTGAAATTGTCGTAATGCCTCCAAAAACGAAGGACTCCCCTTCTTGGATTTTATTAACGAGTAGATTGGACTGTGATTTTAACACAAAAATAATTCATGCTCAAAATTCTGGATATTCCGCTTTACTCATTTACGATGATGTAGCCAATTCAACTGAGCCCATGACTATGTCATCAGAATACTATGATAAGTATTTTATTTTCTCATGTTTCCTTGGCCAATACTCAGGGGATCTCCTCCGAAATTACACTTACGAAAATGGGTCAGAATTTAAAATAAAAATAATCATTACAAAAGCGTTATGATTTACATTTAACAGTACACATTTTTATCATCAGCAAGCCTTTGTCCTTCTAATTTCGTGCTGCTGTATGCTGCTGTGACTAAACATGTTGTTTTCTCGGATGGATTTATTTTGATTCAGGTACCGAGTAGAATTGACCCAAGAGGCTGAGGAAGTAAAGTGGGGTCACATTGTGGTGCTCAGCTTGGTCATTGCACTGCTTTTTATGGCCTTAGCCTGTTGTTTTTGCATGACCTGGATATGCTTGTCCGTCGCTTGTTGGCCCAGAGTAACAGCAGTAACTTACACTCCCTTTTTCATTATGTGATTTTTCAATAATTAAGGAGCATATTGTACGTAATCCAAATGGCTGCATGAGTTTTAGAATTTTATTAGGAAGTATGGCGTATTGCGAATATTAAAATAATTATTACTATATTATTTGCTAGTTCCGAGATAGCCTCCGTATATTTGCCCGGGAGCGCAGAAGATCATCACGCAATGAATTGTTTGCAACGGCTTTAAAGCAAGTTCCAACACAAAAATGGTGCCCAAGCCAGCTGTCCGAGTCGTGCGCAATTTGTATGGATGAATTCCAGGTGGATGCGGATATGAGAGTCTTGACCTGCAATCATGGTATTGTTTAATGCTAATAGTTTTATGGGGATTTAATTTCTTTTAAATTAGGTAGGTACCTACATTTAAAGTAGGTAGTAAGCTTTAGTAATAATTACTAATGCGGACAAATTGTACTAAAATGTGAGCCACGGTTTGCATTTACTCTGTAGGATTTCACCCCGAGTGCATCGACGAATGGCTTGTGCATGGTCGTCGATACTGTCCATTATGTGGACGGAAAGTAATTTTGGAAAATCATCACCTATTTTCTAATACAGACTCGGAGACTGAGGATGATACAGCTCCGCTTGTGAGCAATTCTAGATCTAGTCCCCGCACCTATGGGAATGACCATGACCATGACAACAGTTCCAGTCCAAATCCACCCAGTCAGAGTCGGGCTCGGGTAACAATATAACATGTCTGAGATGGTTGTTATCAAGGGCGGATCCAGGGGGGATGCTAAGGTGCTTTAGCCCCTCCCCTCTAAAAGGAAATTTTTAACATTGTGGAGATAGGAGCGGTCATTTTCCAAGATGGCCGCTTGACATTATTCGCCCCCCCCCCCCATTAGCCATTTGTGGATCCGCCGCTGGTTGTTATTACTCTCTTGTAGTACCAATTTAACAATATGATAATATATGATAAACAATGTTACAGGAAAATGCATCCTTCAGAATAGATACTCCGCAAACGGGAGAACAGTCGGATGAAGAGGTGACCCTAAGAGAAGATAATGCTGTGTAGGGATTTTAAAAATAGGTTCTTAAATTTTAAAACTTGTGACGTTTTGCACTAAAACAACTAGGTGCTTACTTTTTGTACCTCAAACTTTAAATTAAACATTTTCCTACTTGTTACCCCGTTGTTAAATATATTTAGCCTTTCCTAACTTTTATTATGGAATTGATTTTATTAGTATAATCATTTAAAGATTGCTATGCAAGAAAAACATTTTTGTTAAAATTTTAAGTAAATAATATTTTAGTTTGTTGTAGAAGGGTACGTGTATACTACTTACTAGTAAGTACGTACTTTAGGTTTGTTTCCTTCTTTTTAGACTTTTTATTCTCACATCTTTTATTTTACTTTATTTTATTTTACTATCCTATATGATGTAATATATTATGCAAATTAAATAATTAAATCGTTTGTATCCAGTTGAGTTTTAAAACTTTTTATATGCCTTTGTCAAAAGGTGGATTTTTCACTTTAACTCGGGCAAGTTATTGAAGTTATATTTAATTTAGCATATTAACCTAAAAAGAGTGTAGTTGTTGACGTACAAAAGATTTAAAAAAGTATAGTACACAATTAATTATTGTAAATAGATATTAGATATGTACATTATAAAACATTCAACTATGAGTAGATAGACATTATAATTTTATTATAAAAAAAATTTCCTTAGTTTTTGTAAGTAATAAGATTAAGATTAATTAAGCTTTTTTGATGGTTTCATGATATATGTATTCTCTTAGAGGTTTATAACAAGTTTGAATAAACCTCTATTTAAAATTAAGTTTTAAGCATTAATGTTTATGTTGTATGTTACACTTAAAAGCACTACCTATGGCTGCAGGACTTCTTTTTTTACAATATTTTTTTATAATTTGACATGCATAGAAATACAGCTTACAAACAAAATTATGTTACTAAATAATATATAGACATTTACTTATAATGGATGTATTAAGAATTACACGGATATATAGCCTCACCTTCAGTTTCAGCTGTCTGTCACTTGTCTCGGCTTGTTTCTTGATTTGGTCTTGGGATACAAATTAAAAGAATTATAATCTATTTTAGCCAGCAGCCTAAGTACTTAAGTACATACATACATAATTAAATTATATTTATTATATTACGTACTTCGATGTTTTCAGTAAGCATGACTAAACATTATTCAACTTAATATAATTCCATGCATATTAATAAAATTCAGCCCATAAGTAGTTACTTTATCATGCATTGTCATCCAAAACCCAAAATCTTATTTTCTTAAGACAAGATAAATCTCAAGATTTACGTAAATTCATGGAGATGTTCATATATTATGTTCCTGTAGACATCTATTGGACTTGGTGATATTTGAAAAAGTTGGCGGGTAGAGAATTAAACACAAAAATTATCCTGTTATTATACTTTACAACTTTACACACTGTTGACTGTTGAACTAAAATTAAATTAAAGACTGACAGTTTCACTGTAATCACGCGCATTCCCCATTTAAATATATTTTTAATCAAAGTCACGATTACACTACCATCAGTAAAATTAAACCACACCAGTTCTAATTTGGAGAGCATACCAATGGAATAAATAGAAACAACGAAACTTATAGTAGGAAGGTAAACGTAAAAACTTCACAACAAACCCGCACCAGTAGCCAGTTGACTTTTATTTTGTTTAACTAGTAAGATTAAATTAAAAAATACTTTCCATATAAGATCATATATTTTACCTGCTGAATGGTGACTGGTTGATGGAGATTTATTACTAAACATATACAAGTTATAACAAGACTTTGAATCCGTGGGATGTTCTTCTAGTCGTATATACGGGGTGGAACACGAAAACAACTACAAACTATTTTAAACTTCAAAATTGAGATTAAAGTATTTAAGATTGAACTACGTCATACGTCATACGTGCTAAGTTTTGACTTTAAATTTGTTTGGTGCGCAATATCAACATTTTAAAATAACTGTGCATTCCAAATTTTGAATACTGTCAGCCAGCATAGTAACAATAAGTAATAATTATTACGATCAACTAGATTAAAGCTGTAATTATTATTGTTTTCGTCACTTCGCTACTTCCACTTTTTTTTATGGTTGGCAGTTGGACGTTGGACGGAATGTGATGATAGTGTTAACACTGGTGCGGATGTAGGATGAATTTTGTTTTTGTCCTAGTCCTAATGAGAATATCATAATATGCACCTGCAAATGCAGCCTAAATGGAAATTTCAGGCCAGCAACGTTTTTGTACGTATAATGAGTAACCCATCGTGTGAGAAATCCGAAGCTTTAAATGTTAAACTATGAACAGAAAGGATAAAAAAACTTTTTTATTGTGTTGCTTAGTTCCAGATTCAATGGAATTGGTATAATCAGCAGTTCTTCGTTGACGATCATTTTAAGTTTCGACGGTCTTACTAGTCAATATTATTGTTTCCTATTTTATGGTTTTAACTGACGACAAAATACAAAAAGTTATTCCAAATCTTGTAATCATTACACAGTTCTAGTTCACAACTAAGTTAATCAGCAACCAAGTTCTGAAAGTACCTCATATATAACACTACTCATACCAGCACAAGACAGAAAGAAACTACTTAACCAGCGATTGATCTGTATAGTATGACTCATACACGAATTCCATACAATCATGATGAATTATTTAAAGAGTACTATTCTGTAATTTATTTGATTAAAATTAACGTCCAAGAGGAAAAAAAATTGACACGACACAGTTTTTGGTTTTGGACATGACAGAACCTGAAACAATTAGTTATAGTTGGCAATTGGCAATGTGATAATGCCATGTAGCTAAGCATTTAAAATTGCAGTTCCGAACTTCCAAAGTCAGAAGTAATTTAAGGGCCTTCAATAACAAGTACTGATTGCGGGATGGTCAAAGTTGCCTTTATATTTCTTTGTCTGTAATACTCGATAATTCCCTTGGTGCATGCGTAACGTACATTATCCTACACTCTTATTTAAGAAGAAATGACCGTTCCTCGTGGTACTATCATGACGATCAAAAATACAAAAACGTCAGCTCTAGGATGTGACATACTGCGTTCGAAGAATTTTGAAATTAGATTGGCACTGTCAACATTTCTGTTGCAACTAATATGTACCTGCCCTGCTGCTGCTGCAACTTCCGCTATTGCAACTGTCAAGTCCATAGAAACCAATGCAACATTTGCAAGATTTAAATGTGATGTTGGTGTTCACTCACATAATGCTGGTCGCATAATGGTAATCATGATGTAGATTTATATTTTTAATACATTAACGTTTTTTTTTGAAGTAGTAATAATTGGATGTAACATAATAATAAATCTAAATCATATATTATTTGAGAATAATAATTTAGATTTTTCAACCAAAAAAATATAAAATAGATACGCGGAGGAGTCATAAATGCTGTACCATCGAATTCTTGTGAAAATTTGATGAAGCCGCCACTGAGTGATACTCCGTTTACCTGGATTTTATTGACAAGTAGCTCGGACTGTGATTTCAATACAAAAATTATTCATGCTCAAAATTCGGACTATTCCGCTTTGATTGTGTACGATTCAAAGACTAATGAAACTTACCCTATGCCGATCACGTCGAAAGATTCGAACAACTATTTCATATTCTCGTGCTTTGCAGGGCAGTATGAAGGACTATTACTTCAAAACTATTACACTTACGATAAAGGGTATGAAGCAGACTTTAATAAACTATTCCATGTCTACAACTATGACTAATTAAAAAGAGTACGAGTAGCATTATAAGTTCTAATAAATAAGTTGTTCGTTCTTGAATCGAAAATATGTCCAAAAAAAACTAGGTAAAACATTACTATTGTATAATTTTGCTATTTACATTTAGTTACATCGTTGAGCTGACAGATGATGATATAGAAGTCAATTGGTGGTTTATTTTGATAATGGCTTTGATCATTGCGATTGGTATAATGGTCCTAGTCCTTTGTTTCCGGATAGCTTGGTACTTGTCCGTTATGTGCTGGGCCAGACTTCACGCGGTATTCTTTAAACATACTTAAAAGTTCAAGCTTCTTTATTCACAAAATAAATTGATTTTGTAAAGCGAAATTAAATATTTAATTTTTGATAGCTAAGAGAGGACTTCCACCGCTTTGCTAGAGAGAGGAGACGGTCCAGGAGAAATGAATTGTTTGCTTCTGCATTGAAACAAGTTGCTCCTCAGAAATGGAACCCACATCAATTGTCCGAGTCATGTGCCATATGTGTAGAAGAGTTCCACACGGAAGATGAATTAAGAATATTGAACTGCAGTCATGGTGTGTGCTGTTCCGAGTTGATTAATTATAGCTAGTTGTCAAATATTACATACAGTGATACAGTGAAAAGTAACGCATAACTGCTTTCACTACGATGCGATAGATCAGTTATATTAAACTTAACTTTGTCTTCTTGAATCTTGAGTAGGATTTCACACCTGCTGTATTGATGAATGGCTGATTCATGGTCGTCGGGACTGCCCAGTCTGTAAAAGAAAAGTGGTTTTAGAAAATCACGATTTGTTTTCAAACACGGACTCTGACACAGATGATGAAACAGCCCCGCTTCTCAGTAATTCTCATTCTGCAAATATTCAGTACGGAAACGTTTCTAATTCAACTAGTCGTCAGCTTCGTCGGGTAATTTTTTATGTTTACCTTTTAAATATTTGATTTCTTCCCGTCTCTATGCAGTATGCAATATCCATTGCCAATTGAATGCACGTTTAATATCAATTTACCATATTTACCTACGGAATCGATTATATTTTATATTGTGTGTTATGAATGTCTGTTCTAGGAAAATCCATTCTTAAGAGGAAACTCCTTAAATATTCAACAAGCAGAAGAAGACGTAGAGATTACAGTGAATGGAACTGACGATGATGTGTAGCTTTAATTTATTTGTGTTTTTTAACACTTGCCTTATGAATCCTATATTGCGTACCTATGTATACTAATTTTGCGTTGTATTAATATTAGCTATTAGATATTATACAAGAAGGAATGTCACTATCTTTAATTTAATTTTAATATTCTTATTCTTTCTGTGTTACCACTTTACCCAGTAGATGCTTGGAGTGTACTGTATACCAGTATTCAATAGTTTTTGAAGTATCTATTTATTTATAGCTTTGTTTTATTCCACAATAATTACTTAAAGTACTTGATTGAATACTGATTTTTGATGAGAATGAGGCATGATCTGAAGAACGCGAACTCGCTATCGTAAAACCATACCTTTAGAAGTATAAGTAACAATAACAAAGATCATTTGCGATTTTATAATAAAAGTAAATTTTATATAGTTAATAGTTGCAAATTGTTATTATGTGAAATATTTTCGCGTTCGTGTTTGTTCTTATCATATATCCATCAAGCTACGTGCAAGGGACCCTGAAAATAGATTTTTTAATCAGTGCGGCAAGCGTTTTTATGAAAATGTGGTAAAGTAACAAATGGAGATGGAGAGGGAAATAGAAAAAAGTACTCAACGTTCACAAGTCCTTCTCATTCCAGACTTTGTTATCATTGAAGATAATGCACATTCCCACTAAAATACTGAAAAATATAAATTGAGATGACGGTAGATGCATGGGATGTCAATTTAGAAACAAAATTTTTGCTGCAGACTCCCTTCTTATTACATGTGAATTTATCCGCACATTTAAATCCTCGAAGCCGACAAAGTGCACCTGAATCCCCTCTACAAATTCCTTGCTCTTCAGTAAAAGCAAAATTAAATTGCCCTTCTTTAATTCGTAAGCAAACGCACCGTGCTTCTTCACTCTTAGTCTGTTTTTCGATTTCTATTTCACTTACTTGACTTATGTTTGTCCCGTGGCCCTGGGCAATAATTCTTTTAGTTTCCTCCGAGTGGACACTACACATAAGAGCTGCCCCATAGCACATTGCTTTGACCTTTGTTTCTCGCTCTTCCGGGCTCAATTGGTTAAGCATCTCCGTTATTTCTGTCAATCTTTCCCTTGCATCGGCCAGATCCAATTTCGCCAGTGCTCTATTATACTCTTCCATACTAGTTGCATAGGCTTCCATTGAGCACTTGTCTCCTACTTTAGCAACGTCGGAATGAGAAGTATCGGTCTTTGGATTTTTGGGTTTCGGGTGGTCATTACCTTTGACCAGCAACGTAAGTACCAAAATATATGAAGCTACAAACACGATTGTCCTGAGCATCATTTCTGAAAATATCAAGTATATCGGTATATTTTTAATTCTATCTGCGGTGTACGTGTACTAGTGTAAATGGATAATATATTGTAAAGGTACATATTTGTTTCAACTTCTCATTATTATGTTTGTTAAGTCATAGAGGCTAACATAAGATAGTGTTTCCTTAAGTTTTCTCCTCATTTCACCGAGTTAAAATTATTGCAATAGAAAATTTGCTTAGAAGGTTTGTGTCAGGCTCAGGCATGTCAACAGCCAGCTTTCAATTAATTGTCAAACAATACCAAACTTCAAAAAATCTTGCTTTTAACTTGTGTACTGAACGATATTTCTTGTTCTTTTCCACCAAAGCAGTAACGCATATTTTTATTGTTAGAACAAATCCTGAGGAATAAATTACTAGTATCAACTGACTAATGCCCTACAGATCCACAAAGCGTATCTTTAACATACCTTACTTAGAAATAATTATTATAAATGACAAACATAATATTATCCTGTAAGTTTACGTTCCCTTCATGAAGCCCACATACTTTAATACTTCGCTCACAATAATTGAACAGTAAATTATAAACTACAACTCTTACTTTGTTTGAGCTAATATTTGAAATAATAAATTATTGGTGAATTAATTTTTCATAGAATTGCGAGCTAGTGATGAATTATTTGCAGAAATTCCTCCTTCAAGGCGTAACCATAGGTAGCGTAGATTCTTAATGAAAATAATAATAATTTAGAATTAGGATGGCTAGACTGCACTGTCTCGGTAATCAGCTTCAACGTTAATTAACCAGCAGAAAACCAAATAGCTATTATAACCAGAATTAAAGTAACTACCAAAAGGCAAAATACTTGAGCAAATAATTTCAAAAAGTTAATTTTTGATTTCAATTTTGACTCCACTCTTGACTTCTTTGAAGCTCTTCTATTGATCAAATTCATCTTATCTTCTCAT
>JAQFZE010000488.1:0-25849 GCA_034695245.1 Dicyrtomina saundersi | reverse complement strand
AAACACTTCTTTGTCCTGATTCCTGGAATAGTCTCCCATCTTCCCTGATACACTGGATTTCCCAACTTCCACAAAAAAACGAAAAAAACTATAATTTTTCTGGACACACTAACACGAACTTCTACTTTGTAGGAGAGTTTACGCGCGAATGAGCCGTACACTAAATGCATACATGACCTAGAAATTGGATAATTGCGATACAGAACTACAAAAGCTTTAAACAAAAGTTATTTTTAAAGTTATTCGCTGCTAATTAACCTAATGTTACGTTTTAACTCAAGCTTGAATATTAAAATTATTGTAAAACTTTATTATTACACTAATTAAAATAAACGTAAAGGAACAAAACTTACGACAGCACAAATAATATGAAAAGTACCTTTATTATTAGGAAATTTGACCAAAAATGTAGCAAAAAAAAACTTCTTAAGTTGTTGTTACAAGATTTACATGAAGAGGATGCTTGTTATTTATTGAGGTATTTTTAGAAACCCCTGATACAGTTTTAATGCTTATAAATGCCCAGATACCGTTGAATAGTTTTAAAACACTTACACTGCGGAAAGCTGTTTAGGCAAATAATTGCAAACCATATTATAGCTATTTTTATACTTTGCAAGTTTAAATTGGCATTAATGTATACAAAAATTAGGCTTCACCACTTCACCTGCAAATAATACACAATGCAGTAGGCAATTTACTTCTACACTTCATACATCGTATTGTGTTGTGAGCATTTTGTAAAAACTGTAGATTTAAAGAAGCCGTATAAACTTAAAACTTTTGATTGATCACAGTAATTAATTTTAATTGTTTGCATTTGAAAATTTAATACACTGAATATGTTTTTCTTGCATTATGGTAATAGCAGTTTCTGTTTTATGAGTGTCTGTTAATGTTATATACATATTGAGCATCGGTGTGTGTGGTGTACATCGGAGTATATAGTCAGTCAAATCTTGATCACCGTACTTGTAAGTTGCGTGTACACGTCCTCTATTGTAAACTAGGCTAGAGACTATATTGAATAAATACAATTCAATAGTAAACTAAATACTTATCATCATTAATCATAGTTAATGACATTATTACACAGTTTTGTCGGTATTCCATTGGCATTTAAAAAAGGACTATTTAATTAATTCAAGGTAGCATCTTTTCGTCTGAAGTGCGGGCCGCTTTACTGATATAGCATACGTTTTAGTTTTATGAAAAATGACAGCAGATGAGAAATTTGGCAGCACTTTATCTGCAAACAGCAACTATTAAAGCAAAAAAATCAAAGCTCTTTACTTTATACGACTTCCTTTAATCAAGCTAAATATGCTTTTTTTATTAAAATGAAAAATAATAAAAAAAATATTGATAACAATGTTTCAATTAAAATGTTTTAATTTGTAGAAATTGGAATTTAAATTTAATTACATCCTAATATTGAAATCAAAATTTGAATCTGAATATTTCCTAACAACAAACTTAAAGATTAAATCTAAAGTGTAGACGTATATTGCCTACTGATTGGTGTATTGTTTGTTAGTAAAGCAGTGAAGTCTAAATATTTTATATAATAATGCTAATTTAGACTTGCAATGTATAAACATAACTAAAGTATAGTTTGCTATTATTTGCATGAATTGTTCTTTGCAATGCAACTTTTTTAAAGCTATTGAACGGTATCTAGGCTTTCATATCATCCGAATCAAGTCGATGATTAATAAAAAACAAATAGTAATACAGAATTGTGCAACTCTTAAAGGGACAAAAACTGTCAAATCCAGCCAAAGACCCGACAGCATTGCAACTAGCAGCCAAGTAACAACAACAACTCAAATGCCAAACAAAATTTGGGACGGGTAATAAATCAGCAGAACCCCTTCCTCCCAAACAATAACCGCAATATTTACAGCTGACGAAAAACCAAAGAAAAATTTCTTTAGCATAACAAGCCACGAAGCAAAAAAAAGCAAAATCACAAAACCCGACAGTGAAAAATCTTCTAGACATCGACCTACTTGAAGAAAGACATTCCAGTCAAAACCACAACAGAGATATGACTATGACGGAGACAGTGCCAGCTATTAGGCAGCGAAATTTAGACATTACAACACAATTGTCAGAAACGATAGCAACCACAGGAAAATAACATCCATGAGCGACTCAATACTATCAAAGCGAGTCTCGTTTGAAATACAATGGCACAGCTTTCAACGTAAATAGACATAATAAAAAAGAAGATTAAAGAGCTTAAAACCTGAATTGTGGCGTTAGAGCAGACACCCGATTGTTCTTCCAATACCAAGGAACTAGAGCAATGACTTCAGAGAATAGAGTTTTTCGACAGAAGACTAAACTTAATATTTACTAGTTTTGAACCCCAACACAAGATAAAACCTAAGATTCATTAACTGCCACAATCAAGTATTTCATCCATGGCCTACTTGAGCTCAAAACTGTGCATTTTAAAATTTTGTTTGCTTTGTCTATTTTCCACCGGCATCTCTATATCACGAACAAATTGACAACTTGTTCAAAGACACCTCTACTACAAAAACAAAGATGCTTACTTATGATTGACTACAACAGCAGGATTGGCAACTTTTAAACCATCTCAGCACTCGGTAATAAGTTTTACGAAACGTAAAAATCTTTAGACTATCATACAAGCAAACAAGAAACAAAATTAATAAGGCTAGTTGCAACCAATTGCATTAATAGTTATAATAGGTAGGAGCGATTTTTATCGGCACAGCAAACCAACATTCATTAAACACAATGGCAACAGCCTGGTAGATCATGTGCAACAAAAGAATATACAAATTCATAGACGATTTTTCCGTAATTCAGTGCTTAGAATCTGATCATCTTCCAACTGATCAAAACCGCCAATGCAAGACAGGAACCAAAAGAGTTTGTTACAGCTGCCGAAAACAAAATGGTATAATATAAAGAACACATTAAAAACTTCCAAATGCAACTAAAATATGACATTAGAGACCTTGACTTTAATCATTTTGACTTTACAACTCCAACAAACCTCATCTATGATACAACAAATACAGTTGAAATGAGCACTAAAACTGAGAATAGCACAAGTAAAAACTATGGTTCAAAATGGCTTGACAGATTGTAAAGCACCGCTAAACGTAATGCACGTTTTCACCTGCACACGTACAGAAAAGATCCACTGCATACCAGTCGTGCTACTGACAGCCTTGATAGTCTTATACGCGAAACAAAGTAACGCAAACTGTGCTCAGATAAAAAGAAGAATTCCCATGAGATGGTGCAAAACAAAATCCACTACAGCAAGGACTTAACAAGCTACTGAAAGGCAGTAAACATGCTAAGAGACAAGAAAAATTGCTTCAAGTCAAATGACATTACTTAATCTCAATCGGAGGCCCATTTTCGCACAGTCATCAAACCGATAGATACTAATGTCATGGAAGTTTCTAACTTTAGCAAAATAGCCTGATTATGTGACCCTGCTTTACTCGACGATAAGTTATCTAAAATAGTGCTGCTTAAAGCAACTAACAAGCTGAAAAACATTAAATCTTCTAAAGCTGAAGCGATACATAATAAAATGTCGACGAAACAGCATATGACTACCTACTTCAATGACTGGACACTCCAAAAGTAGAACATATACCAAATGGCTTGGCTGAAATTGTTACCGCACCAATTTTTAACAAAAGAGACTCAAACCTACTAAGTAACTACCAACCCATCGCTCTAATCAATACAATCACAAAACTATATACCTGCATCATGTAAGATAGACTTAACTCGTATTGGATTGTGAATGTCACATTTTGTGGAAACCCAAGCTGCCTACTAAAAAGGTTGCTGCTGTACGGACTAAATATTTGAATTATGCACTTGCATTCTAAAACAACTAAATAAACTAGCACTTAGGAAAACACCTGATTGCACAGCTTGCAGATCTCAGCCAAGCCTTTAATTCCATAGAAATAAATAAGCTTTGGACCAGTTTAAGGAAAGCAAGATTTAGTGACCTTTACATAGCAAACATCAAAGAACTCTACGACCTAGCGTCAATCAAAGTGAGATGCAAAGAAGGATATACAGACTTGACTAGATTTACATGGACTGTTTGCAAGGTGAAACCCAATTAACCCCACGCAAATTGCTAAAATACTCCAAGATAGCAATATAAAAGAAATACAATTGTTTGTCTTTTAAATTGTCATCCTGGTTCACGCCAATAATATTAAACTTGTTGCTTCTAATGGACTAGAACTTCCAAGACAAATAACCTCAGCAGATTCTTCAAAGCGGATGCTTTAAGAGCCACCCTGCCAAAGACAAAGGTTATGATATTTCGAAAAGGAAATAAGATCAGTAACTTAATCGAGTTTAACTGGAACAGCAAACCGCTAGACATCGTCAGCCTGCACGTCTACTTTAGCGTCTGCTTTTCACAGAGCGGAATGTTCAATAAAGCTAAATATCACTTCTTCGGCAATGCCAATCCAGCGCAAGCCATGCTATTTGACCTTTTACCAAGCAAAAGTAAAAGGCATTAACTTACACATCCGACTTTTTAATTCTCTTGTCAGCTTCATATTATTGTATGCCGCTCCTGTATCAATGATCTTAAAACCTTTTAAACTATTTTTCTACGACGACTCACTTGCTCATGCAATTAAATACCTTCGGCTGGGGACGGAAATGCTGAACATAAAACTGATTTTATTTAAGGTACTACTCATATTTCTTGGAAACATTATCAACTCCAAAGAAATCATTATAACTAGAAATAGAATTACCAGATAATTCAGTTTCTTTTACATTTCAACTTTTTTAAAATATTGGTAAATCAAATTACCAGAAAATTAAAACATTTACAAAAGGAGTGAACTTGACTGACAAAGTACCTAAATGAAACAAACAAGAACCAAATACACTAATAAATGGATCTTTTGGTAGTTAAATGCTAAAACTTACTGTCAACTGTATTCTTCACACCAAATTTAACCTTTATAATTCTTATTATCTAAGCACCGGTAATATAATAGCAATTAAACATACATCTACTAAACTTTGATTCCATTGTTGAACTCGGTTGAGGTCGAGGTCATTCATTCATCCGTGAATTGGCATATCTGAAGAACGTCACAAAGAAAAAATTTCCAATACGCTATCTTACTCGACAGGACAGCGCCAACAAAATCGTGCAATAGTCTTAGCCGTACTGATCTTATTAGCAGCCTGACCACAGGCTACCAGCAGAGACTATACTAAATTGCTCCACGACAGCTTTACATCTATCGTAGCGTGAAGATACCCGCAATCACAGCGCCGGCAGCACGTGTACTAGTATCAGCCGTACTGACCTTCATCAGCAGCCTTTCCATAGGCTACCGGCAGAGACTATAGACAAGACTATACTGAGTCACTCCGCGACAGCCCTACAACAAGCGTAGCAAAAAAAATACCCGACATCACAGCGCCGACAGCACGTGAACTAACCTTAGCCGTACTGACCTTTGTCAGCAGCCTGTCCATAGGCTACCGCAAAGACTATACTGAGTCACTCCGCGACAGCCCTACATTAGGCGTAGCAGGAAGGTACCCGGCATCACAGCGCCAACAGCGCGTGTACTAGTCTCAGCCGCGCTGTATCTTATTCAGCAGCCTAATTACAGGCTACCGGCAAAGCGCAGCGCCGCACGGCGTATAGGCTATCGGCACAGCCCGTGCTTTCTTTCAGGCAATCTAGTAACCACACCTTAAAGCCAGTAACCAAATAAACAGAACCTCCCTTCTCATAAAAAATTCGGCGCTTCGCCGATTTCGCGACCATGCGCCAGAAGTAGAGCTTAGAGCTAATTGGTTCTGATCACTGAAAAACAATGTTTATGCAGTAAGGCTAACATAAAACCATCACAGTTAGTTACCGAAAAAGTGAGTTAGGTACTAGTTGTGCTGATATAAATGGAATGGGTACGAGCGGTGCTCGTACCATTGGGCTGGATAAGAATACCAAGTGTACAAGGGAGCTAGGTACGAGTTTTAGTAGTACCAGTGGTGCTAGTATGAGGGGGCCCGGTAACACCAGCAAAGGTTTGAGCTGGCTGGGTACGAGTATGTGAATGGGCTTGAAACGAGTTATTTATATTACCAAAGGTGGGCGAAGTGCCAATGGGCAAAGTGCCAGTGGGCTCGGCAAAAATAGCCCAAGTTCGATTGGGCTACGACGAGCTTTTTTGGCACCATTGGGCAAGGTACAAGTGATTCGTAGACAGGTATTGTTGAAAAACCATTTAAAAAATTAATGTTTGCAAAATAATTAAGTTATGACAATGTAAGTTATGCAAGGTATGACATAGGTAGCTCTTAAAACAGTGAACATTTAGGTAACGTTTTTTATGGACACTGCTATTCAAAAGAGTAATCATTTTAGTGACGTTATTTATAGGCCAACCAAATTAAATAGTTACAATCTAAATAACGCTATTTACAGACCTTGCTATTCAAAGTGTCGATTTAGGCGGCTTCATTTATAGACCATTACAATAAAACATTGCTACCATAAGCCATAAAAAAAAGCTCATAAGCCAGTCAAAAATAATAAAACAAAAACAAAACAGCACTGTAAAAATATAGTCTTCACGCTACCTAATTAATTTTGATGACGGAACTACAACCCTCATCCTCTGCAACTGCCACTATTGCCTCTACTTCATCAAGTTCTAGAGCAAGACCCGGTAGGAAGAAACTGTGACGTATGCTACCACAATTGACTTATTGCGATTTTGTACTTTGGAATATCAACGGCTACCTAAATGTGACAAAATTATTAGCAAAAGATCTAAATCTAGTTTTAAGTTATAATATTCTTTGCATCATTGACACCTTGACTCTAAACACCTGCCATGCTTAGTCTCCGTCTCCTCCTTATCAATATCAACCACGTACTCTACATTTAAAATCAATAATAAATTTACGCTATCCTTAAATTTTCAACCCTAGATGTAATTCAAAAAATTTTTTATTTTGTTAAATCAGCGTTGCATATTCATGACATAAATTCTATAAATCATATTAATAATCTTACATGTTAGTACCTTAAGTATTTTACCAAACTTAATTATTGTATTGCGCCATGGGCTATGCCCGATAACGCAAATTAAACTTCATTAATAAATCAATCAATCAAAACATTGCTACCGTAAATGCTCTAATACAGCACGGGCCTTTAATATAACGCTGGGGTTTGCTATGCTTTAACATTGCGCATATGTGGTGGAAATGCAAAGTTTTTAATACAACCCGGGTCTTTAATACAATAGCGGATCTCTAATAGAACGCGGAGGGTGCAGGTTGGGGGTTTAATACAACGCGGTTCGTTGTAATAGAGCATTTACGGTACCTTAGGTGACATTATTTATTGACCCTGCTATTAAAAAAGTGATTTGAACCTTCCCAATAAAATAGTTGAAATTTAAGTTACGTCATTTATGGACGCTGCCGTTAAAAGAGTGATGATTTAAGCAACGTTATTTAAGGCCACCCCAATAAAATAATAATAATTTAACTGCGTGGTTAAAACGAATTTTTTACCCACACTTTTTCCGCATTCTCCACATTATTGTGTATATAGGTATTTGGTATGTCGCTACATGTGTGATGCGAAAAGTGCTGCCATTTGGGTATTTTTCACTTACCCTTCCCCTATGCCCCTTCTTTCCCACATATCTATCACAATCATAACCTGCAGGTGCAGCCGGAGTATTAATTATGCCTCTTCTATCGTGTATATATGTATTTAGTTAGAAGTTGTATTTGTGATGTATCGTTTGGTTGTTTCCTGAATTTTCTATTTCAATTTCTTTAGGCTAGCTCATCCAACTGCTCCCCCCATTTGCACCCGCATGTCAAGCTTCAATTGCTGGCGCAGTTACAATAGGCTGACATGGTACCATTGTTGTTAACTAGATTAACTTGTACTTCAGTGCCGGGCAAATTTGAAGAAACAAAGTTTCACCAGCACTGTCTTTAAATGCGTATACATGTACGTGGTAGTGGCACGCAGTTGGGGTCGGACACAAATAGCGCCACCAACGTTAAGGGTGGGTCACTCGGAAAACGATGACACACCATGTTCAAAATGGCCATTTACGCAATGCTAAAGAAGTTGACAAGGTAGGCAGGTGGGTCTAAAATTATAGTAAATTTAGGTGACGCAGTTTAGCAATAAACTGCTATAAAGAGGCAATGAAGACCAAGGCCAAAGATCTGATATAACTGGATGCTACAAGTGAAGATTTTTATTGATGCATCTCTCCAAGAAGAGTTCCAGAAGCTGAGCATTGAATACCTGGGGGAACCAAAAACTGATATCCTAGAAAAATATATCCTTTATTGCATTAACATGGATGTCGAGCAGATGCAGAGATGTAAAACAATGAGACACCACAATCTTGCGCATGCCTTGAAATCGGAATACTTCAAAATGAGTCTGGCCTGGAAGATGGTAACATTTCTACTGAACCTTAGATGTGACTTATTTAGAATTAATCTGAGAGGAAAGACAACTAGCCTCAACGGCATGAACAGATTCTGGAGGCGAGAAGAACCCTATAGCTGCGACCTATGCAGGAGAGAAGACACCTATTACATAATGCTCAACTGCCCTCACTACAAACCGCCTAGAACCAAACTTCTCAAGGAACTGACGAGTACAAGCCCAACGAGAACAAAAATCACTCAGAAAACCTTTAGCTGCTGCCTTAATGTAAGAAGATTTAAACAATTTTTTAACTTCTTGAATAAAACCCTTAGATTTTTACAATTCTACTGCAAATGTACTGAAGAAGTAAAAACTAATCCACACTATTAAATTGGTCACCTGCAAGACTAAACGCCCCCCCCCCCTCGCACAAATAAACCTCACACGATACTACTACTTGTATTATATGATTTTGCATGCATTTATTGTAAAATCACTAAGAACATAACTAATGTTTTTACAAAAAAATCACGACTATTACCGAATGTAATATAAACAAAAAATGCCATTGTCACTTTATTATTTATTATTTTTCTACCATGCTCTCCTA
Organism: Dicyrtomina saundersi; assembly: GCA_034695245.1. Taxonomy (NCBI): domain Eukaryota; kingdom Metazoa; phylum Arthropoda; class Collembola; order Symphypleona; family Dicyrtomidae; genus Dicyrtomina; species Dicyrtomina saundersi. The sequence goes on along the minus strand of JAQFZE010000488.1, from coordinate 16,760 downwards.
CAGGAACAAAACGAAAAAAACCAAACCAACGCAAATTATTACCAACTGACTATACATATCTATCAGGCAGTCAGACAAAAAATAAAATTTGCACTTTGAAGCCATAGAATGATAGGAATGACGTCACACCCAGGACATCGCATATATTATCCAACATCAGTGTATGGCATCATGGGAGGATCGGCTGATCGGCGTCAGCGTTGGCACTAACAATGCCAATTAAACAATATACATTGCTTTAATGAATATTGTTGTTTAAAACTGCATATTTAAATAACCTTTTGATATTGTTATTATTAAAAATTAAATTTGCATTTCCACAAGCTAAACTAAAAAAAAAATAAACAATTCGAAATCCTATTCATTCAGTTCGAATTACAGCTCACCTTAGATTCCACAGAATGAGAGTAAGTTATATTTTTACTGTCTTATTTTAATTATCGCATAACTAATTTGGTTTTTGAATGTCAAAAATAAAAAATGTAAGGTCAGGCTGGGTAATTATTCCTGCCTGTATGTGATCCGACATACAACATTAACGTATGTAACATTATAGAAAGTTCTCGTACTTTTGAAGTTACTATTAAATAGCCAAACAAACACGTTACTATCACATGTACGTCTGTGGCAGTTTTTAATTTAATGTGCAATACTAGTCTGATGTAAGGTCCTAATGAAGCCTTCGAGGCTAGTATTGGCTTAACACTTGTGCGTTATACATGCAAACTATCCTGATATCAATGAAATTACTAATCTTCATTCCACCCAGATACAAGCCACCACTTTTTGGTTATCATTTAGATGCCCTTGACCACTCCTTTTCAATTTTGTCGTTCTCACTCCATTTGTTTTTTCTTCTTTATTCTTTAGTGTGCTTTTGTAGCCTGTATTGAACTCATTTCAGTATTTTATTTTTTTCACATATTTAGTTTTTAACTTTTACTAATCTGTATCGTGCTTGAGTCAATCTCCGTTAATCCTGATTCAGCTATTTATTAAGTCGTTTTAAAATTACAAATATTTAATAAATAATCCCAAATAACTTTAAGAATTGCCATCAAAAAACCATTGCAGAACAGATTAGCCTCAGACGTGAGTCAAAATTCAACACACAAAAGAGATGAATGCTAATATTTTTGTGAAGTCTATATTCCAAAATAAGTTTCCTGTTGTAGCGCTATTTAGCGTGTTTACTAATCTCTGCTTTATTCATGGCATCAATTTAGGTACTTTTTCATTTCAAGTTAGCAGTATATTATTTGATATACACTATTTGCAGATCCGTTATCCACACATATTGTAAATTTGTTGGAGTCTCTTTATTCAGTGCAAAGCAAGTGCATCTTACTAGATAAAGAATTGCAACCTATACTTGATACAACAAATTCCTTACTATAGCAAACTAGTCAAGATTAAGACTGAAAGTTGACATGTGAGTATTGTTTTCTGTAGCACTTAAATTTTCAAATTTATTTACGTATATTACAACATTGCTTTACTAATATGTCTAAATCATATTGTAATATGTGCTTGACATGAAATTGTTTTTGCAAGTATCGAACACATTATGTTTTACAAAATATAACGATATGTCACAATACATGTAACAGCATATATTTATCTTTTATAATGTACTAGAAGATTTAATGATAAATTTTTTCATATTTGCAGATTTTAAAATCGTTATGCAACAAATAACTGTCCTGTGTTTACTGTAAAGTTTATTGTTTGAATTTATATTAACGTAGTTAGTTTTAAATATTTGTTTAAATTTGAAAAAAGTGGTCTTAATCAGAGTGAGTTTTGCTCGTACTGATAAGAAGTACAAACTGCAATGGTTGAGCTTTGCAGTAAAACGTGCGAGTATTAAACAATGTTACTCATGATACGGGAATAAAATACTTAGCAACGTCAACCAGAATAAAATTAAATCTATTTTAATTTTTTAGTCAACTAGCTCGGCGCTGTGCTGCATCGATGTTTTTTCAAATTAAAAAGTTTTTGAATCAATAATTTTAAAAAATCATAAGTTTTTAAAAATTGTAGGTATTTAAAAAAATTAAATTTTTGAAAATCATAAATTGTGGCTACAAAATTATTTCAAAAATTATGCAAAACTTTAAAATTATTTTTAGAATCAATAAATAGGTAGGTCTTTAGACGTACAAATTATTTCAACAACTTAATGTATTTTAATACATTAAGTTGTTGAAATAATTTGTATTCAAAGTAGAAGTCGAAGCCTAGGTTCAACATATTAGTAGTCAGACTTCCAAAATTTGATAAAGATTGTTTTTTTCATAAAGTCGTCAGTAAATGATCAAAACCACCAATATCTATAATCCAATATAAGCACAATTAGACTTCTCTAAAACGTTCTAAAAGGAAAATGATTTAAATATGTTACTGTGATATGTCTATGCAAATACAAACTGCACTTAGTGTAAGTTTGAACAGAAATAATTTGCACTGACGTTAGAAACTCGCGTAGAAATAAATGCATTTGAATCATTTTTCTTCTAAAACGTTTTGATTAAGGCTCAATTTGCCTTAAGTGGAAAATCCATATGGGTCATTTTAGTTTTAGTCACTTACAATATAACATTTTTGTAAACCCTTAATTAATTTTGTTTAGGCTGGCGGTTCTTACTGCAGTAACATTTAAAAATACTAAAGAAGCCTTTATCGGCCCAACACATTAAAAAATTACAGAACCCTATAATAACTGCGGAATTTTACTAAGCAAACTCAAACTTGAACCATCTGATGGAACGCAGTTAATTGAACTCAAGAGACATTTCTCGCCCCAACCTAGAAGTCATAATCCAATTACCCTAGCTAACTACAAGATTGTAGTTGTTGATTTTAAGGAACATGGAAATGAGTTGTCAATTACAAGGAATGTTACTAAACAGGCCTAAATCAACGTCTTATAGAGTATCGCACTTTAATTTTTATGTGATCGGTTCAACAAGCGTTGAAAATGTTAATTTTGACCTCAAACAATGCCAACTATCACATGAATTTAATTTTTGAATTCCAATCAATGCTGATCAGCCATTTGGTATGGCCCTAATCCGTTGTATATCAAATCCTATAGTTAAATCATTGACGCTGAAAAGACTTTAAGAAGGTTCTACTAATTTTGTAAAAAAGGGAATGCACAGAGGCATTAATAATGCAATAAGAGATAACCTACAAGATTTTGTATTTTATGGACGAAATACGTCTTGTGTTTCGTGTAATTCTGCTACAGAATTGTAAAACAAATAAACAGCTAGCCCAAATGTTTTATTACGGGATTCAAGTTCATTTGCAAGATCAAGCTGATCAATTAATTGATCCAGGGAATCCGTTCAGCCATTTGGACAAGCAGTTATGCAAATTTCATTTGCAACTCCCGGTTTTAAGAACGACTGTAAAAACGGCGACAAATTCTTTATTGAAGATAAGGTTTCTCAAAAGGATGTACAATTTTTGCACAATATAAAACCACGACAACGTAACAACTATCCGACAGATGCATTACTAGATCGCTTGTATACTGAAAACACTCTTTGCAAAGACGATATACCAGTGTGTGATTTTAAAGAAATAGAATATGAGGACGAGCCAGATGGCAATGCAGATTTGACTGAAATAGATACTATGAACGACGACTCTTTATTTAATACAGACAAAAAATCAACCACTTCAAGTTGTTTTATCTAAAATTAGTAAACGATAAAAACAAAAACATTACTCAAAGCTGTGCCAAATTTGATGAATCGTGGGTTGAAAGCTTGCAACACGAATTAAGGATTGAAAAGTGAAACTTTTGAAAGTTTGTGACTGGTTCAAATATGTTCGTGGAATATTTTTAAAAGCTAAGTGTATATTTTTTCATGCTTTCTGTAGAAAAAATCTCCTAATTGAGTAATTTTGGTCCCTGTATTCAAGGAATTTTATTAAGGAAAAGCATTAGCACTCAAGCGCACGCCGACGCAAATTTGATAACAAGCCAATCATTTATGACCATTTGCAAAATCCGCTTTATCGTGTTTCTCTAGATTACTTTTGAAATCTAAATAATGGTCATTTTGGAAAAGCACTTGAGACATCAATGCTTAACAAAGATGGACATTTTCATAAATTTTACAAAGCGACAATGAATCTTGTGATAGCTGTGCACGCAGCTGTCTATATGAAGTTGCCGTTCATGGAATTTAAGGATTATACAAACATTTTATGACATTTTGGGGTGCACATTGGCACTTACCACCTCGATGCTGCTAAATACCGCAACATGATGAGCTTTATCAGCACGTCCATGCATGAAGAACTTCTATATCACTTGATTTTAACCAGGTCTAAAATAGGTATTGTTCTAGATGAATCAGTAGAAGTTGCCGGTAAGTGTCAAATCGTTGTAAACTGTAAATACACTATTTTTACAGTTTTAGTATTCGTATTTCAATATATTAAATTCGTGGTTTTATCAAACTTTTATAGTAACCACTCTTGGCTTGTTTTATTTACAGGATATAGCAATTATGCATTTGTGTTTCAAACATTCGAAAGAAATTATTGTGTCATCACATACCACTACGACCTGTCAAACATGGTTAAAAAAATAAGGGAATTCATGTTTTTAGTTTGTTTGAAAAAAACTTCTAGCAGATAGTATTGATGGGTATTTTTAAGCTAATTTTGTCAGACTCATTGCCGACAGATCCAAGGTTCTACAAAACGTGTTTTATCAAAAACTTAGCAAATTATCAAGCCGGGATTTTGTTGAAGTACATTGCGCATCGCATCGACTTTAGCTTGTTAATAAAGCATCATTTTTTAATTCGAAAGTATAACGAGCGTTAACAAATTTGTCAATGGTCTAGCACTATTTTTTGGAAGCAAGTCTAGCAAACAAAAACTCATTCTTGCGTTCAAAAACTAAAGCAACTGGAATCAAGTACTTTGAGTTGCATAGAATACACCCCATCAGGTACAGAGTCAGCTCTCTTAGGACGTTATAGTTTCATTTTGTGTTTGTAACATTGAACTATAAGTTTTGATGTTTTAGGTGAATGAGCTCTCTGGAAATAGCTTATAATGGACTTTTAACTCATTGGAAAGTTATTGTAAATGCAATTTAGTATACATCTAAATGCTCTGATTTTACAGATAACTACATAAGCGCTGATTATTTGACCATATCTTGACCACCATAAAAGTCCAAAACTTACAAGTCCAGCTTTTTGACCCATATCACGTTTCTAACCGACATAAAAAATAAAATAACAAAAGTATTGTTGTTTACTCAAAAGCGTTGTGGTAACTTTATTCAATTAACTAAATTGATTCTGCTCTTGGGGTTGTTGGAGTTTTAGAGTGTTGGAAGATCCGGCGGAGTTTTGTTTTATTTTTGACGTTTTCCATTTTTATTCTTCTTCTACAGACACTCTCTCATAGGGACAATATTCCCCTATATATGAGTGAACTAGTAGGCGCATTATTACTATACTACTACGATTGGTACTCGCATTTAAATTCCGTTACCTACCCCTGGCTTGGCTCTGGTTTTAGACCAGTTTGTTGTTATATACCTTTTACCTATTTACTCGCAAGCAGCTGGAATTGTCAAAATCTCGCAGCCCTATTGCTTTTTCTCATATTAGTGCCACTCCGTATCTTGTTTATAACTTTGAAACGTTATATGATTAATATTAAGAAACAAATATCCTTGATTCAACCGCTAAAAAGACAGCATTACACTTTTAATGCTAAGGAAAGTTTTTAAGTTTAAAACGAAAAATAAAATAGGAAAAAGTATCAAAACAACTCAAAGGTTAGTGATCTCATACTAAACAATTTCTCCGCTATCCGAATCAAATCAAAGATACACGGAAAAGATTAATTGTGACACAAAATAATACAATAAAATAAATTCACAAAACTGTCATTTTTGTCAACAAGAAAGTAATGCTACCCGGCAAAAACCTAAAGCGAACGAACTCAAACTAGTAAACAGTGGCACAACAAATACACTATAAACAATATACGTTAGAGGAACTGCAGTAATCCTCGTTTCATCTTTTATTCACTCCCCAACCGACAGTCGCCTTCAAACTGAAACTGAATAGAACATTGACTAAACTAAAGTATTTATTTATTTATAAAGTATGCAAAAGAACGTCCGAAACTAGTAAAAACAGACTGACAAATTCATATGAGAAGACAACGAACTAAAGATAATCAGAACCAACGACTACTTTTCGTTTCCACGAAAACATTAAATTTGGTTTTTGATTTTCTTTTATTATTTACCAAGTACATACAAGTTATAACTTTAGACATAATTAAACACATATAATACTTTGATTTGGAAATTTTTAAATATATTTAGTTCCAACGATTAGTATAAGCATATCACTTTAAAAATCAATTGTAATCCTAAGCAGTGACTTATACGGTATACTCTAGGTATACGGGCAACGCCAAAAATTTTCACGAATTCTCCCTACTAGCCCTAAACATGACGATTATCGTAGGCAATGCCATGGATGTTGTCACTGTGTAGGTCTGTTGGCTTGAGTTTTCATGAATTAAAATGTACAGTGGGACGCGATTTAGGACGGACCTGTACAGTGGGACACTGATAACACGGATTCTCACGTGATTTCCTTATTAACTAATACTACAGTAGGACCAAGATAATACGGCCACCATAGTACAACACAAATAACTAGTACACTACAGTAGGACACATATGAAACGGACGCGGATAAAGAATTGACTAGACGGGAAAATAGCAAGCGTTGATGCGATTGCACGCCTGAGCACCAGCTAATACGCATAGTCAAATACAACAGAAACCAACCGCAAAGCAAAACTATTGAATGTTGCGAACTAACGTCCTATAGATAGCCAAAAGGGATCCAAAGATCTCCACAGCAACAGCAGCCCATAGTGCACAACTGAGCTGCAGGACAAACACCAATAACTGTTAAAATTGCCAACAAAAGAGGAAGAGACAGCGCAGATTCATCCCCCAGTGCTGTCAAAAACGCAAAGAAGACTAAAATCGAAAAAGTAGGAGACGAGATAAGAGACCTTTTTGCGCAGTTAAGCAACAAGATGGACAGTCAAGCTGATGCACAACGCAAACGTTTAGAGGTGTCCACCAAAACTATTTTAGAAAATGTTCAAGACACAAGAACGAAGCTTGCGGAACAACAGCAACTTTATAAAGAATTGCTTGAAAGCATTAAAACCCTCAAAGAGTCTGTGACCAAACTTAAAACCTCCAACACGTTTCTGGAAGTTGAACTCGCAAAATGCAAGAAGCAGATTGACAGAATTACTAATGATGCCAGACAATACAACGTCCTAATCAAAGGAATAGCGGATTCAGGCACTAAAACGAGGGAAGAACTAAACATGACAGTTACCCAACTTATACACTCTGAGCTCAGGGTTAAAGCTGAAATTGAGACAACAAGACGGCTTGGGCCTGAAGAAGAAGGTAAAAATTGAAGTATCTTAGTCACCTTCCTAAGAAGAACAGACAGAGCTGCAGTCCTCAAAGCCAAAGGACAGCTAAAAACTAGGAGCAGCAACCCGATATTTATCAACGCTGACCTACCTTCAGAACTGAGTAAGAAACGTTTTTGGAATAGAGAAAAGAAGAGGAAGGAGGAACCACAACCACACAACATGGACACTAACAACGCACAAAACATGTTGGAACTCGGCAAGCGCATACAACACCCTGTTAAATCTGTAAATAGCATTTTATACTGGAACGTTAACGGAATTAAGAATTGTACATACGACAAAATCAACATAGTTTTGAAACATGACGTAAATTTATATTGTTTATCCAAAACTTGGAAAAACGAAATAACTAACGATTTGAATAACACTTTTTACAATTTTAAATTAACTGTTATACCAGCGGTAGAAAAAGAGGTAGAAAAAGTGGTGAAATGATTATCGGCATCTAAAACCGAATATCTGAACAATGCAAGATTACTGACCAGGACAGATTTAAAATCCTAACAGAGGTCTTGCTTAACGGGAAAAAAGCAATTGTCTGCTTTGCGTACCTACCGCCTGCAACACAATACGACAACCAACTGGAAACTCTTTTTAAAGAAACCACAGCCAAATATATCTTAAAATACATTCTTATGAGGGACTTCAACAGCAGAGTAGGCCAATTTCAGAATTCAACAAATTATACACTAAATTTCAACCAGATACAAAATACGACCGACTGCAGCGTGAACAAACGTGGACAAGAACTCATGGATCTAGTTCTAACAAATCAGCTAGCAATCCTTAACAAAAGAAGCACCTCAGACAGTTGTGGAAAACCCACGTATATAGGACACAATGGACACAGCCTGATTAACCTATGTATTTGCAGTAGCAATGCAAACGACGATTTTAAAGACCCAAAAGTCATTAAGTGTATAGAATCTGACCAACTTTTTATACTTTTAAGTGTTCAACGAGATAACCAAGATATAGGACAGACCTTGACTGAACCAAGCAACAACATCAGATGGTGCAAAGACAAAGCTTTGCATTTTCGGCAAAACATTAGCACTAACAGTAAGTAACTTGACTTTGGCAATTGTAACTACTCTCAATTATACAATTTAATACACCAGACTGCAGGACAAATTGGAATACGCCTAAAACAGAACGGCAATAACAGAATTAATTTTGGTCCAAAATGGTTTGACAAAGAATGCAGCGTAGCTAAACGAAAGACTCTTTCTTGCCTTCATAAATACAGAGAAAACAAATTCTCTGATTTTCCAGCTAATGACACTCTGGACCGCTTTTTACAGGCCAGAAAGACCTACCGTAGCCTCTGTTGGGACAAACAGAAAGCCTTCTATAGTAAGTTTCAGGAGTAAATCCATCACAGCAAGGACTCGGCAGGATACTGGAAAGCCATTAAAACCTTTCAAGACAAGAAATACTGTTATAGGACTAATGACATAACTAAACAGCACTGGGATGCGCATTTTCAATCTGTATTTAAAACTATCCATGTAGATGAAGTATAAGTCGTTGGCCCAACAAAACAAGCCATCGCCAATAAATCCCAAATACTTGATAAGAATATAACCCTAGCGGAACTACTTAAAGCCACCAAACAACAAATCTCCAGGCGCAGATGGCATACCAAATGAAATATGGAAAACATTAGACGGTACTTCTTATGACTACCTACTTCGACTAACTAATACAGCTCCACAAAAACAGATACCAAAGGAATGGGGGGAAATCATAACAGCACCCATCTACAAGAAAGGTGACGACAGCCTACCTAGTTATTACAGACCAATAGCCCTATTCAATACTATCACCAAGCTATACACCTGCATCTTGTCTGACAGGCTGAACTCTCACTGCTCCAGCAACAATGTTATATCTGAAAATCAGGCGGCTTATAAGAAAGGAAGAGGATGCACGGATCATATATTTGCACTGTATACCTGCATACTTAAGCAGCTGAACAGACCAGCCTTACATAAGAAAGGAAAGCTCTTTACCCTTTTTGTGGATCTCAGCCAAGCCTTTGATTTGATAAAAAGAAGTAAACTATGAACCAGACTCAGAAAAGCAGGACTCAGTGACCGATTTTTTGCTAACATCAAAGAGCTGTACGACCAAGCTAAAACCAAGGTTTACTGTAAAGAAGGCTTTACTGATATGATTAAAGTAATGGGTAGAGTTCTTCAAGGAGAATTTCTGTCTTCCACGCTTTTTAGCATATACATAGACGAAATCACAGATATTAGCCGTAACAGCGGAATCCAGGGGATACAAATATTTACTATTAAACTGCTCATCCTACTCTACGCAGACGAAATCATACTCCTTGCCTCAAATGAGCTGGATCTACAAAAGCAGATTAATACTCTCAGTTACTTTTTTAAAACAAACGATCTAAAGTTTAACCTAAGAAAAACTAAAGTTGCAATCTTTAGGAAAGAAAACAAGTTACGTAACTCAATTAAATTTAACTGGGAGTGCAAGCCACTTGAAATAGTTAACAAATACGTTTACCTTGGAGTTTTCTTTACCCAAAGCGGAATCTTTTTCAAAGCAGAACGAAGCTAAAACGCACTTTTTGAACAAGGACAAAGCAGCACAGTCAAAGCTCTTTGAACTCTTTTATCGAGCCAGGATAACAGACATAGAGATACATCTAAAACTATTCCAATCGCTGGTCAGCTCGGTACTTATGTACGCCGCACCGGTATGGGAACTCCGCCATTGCAAAAATTTTGAGACTTTCCAAACTGCATTTCTCTGACTGCTAACAAACACGACAAATTCAACCCCTGGCTTCTTTCTTTGCCTAGAAACAGGAGCGCAGAACATCAAGCTAAAATTATTTAAGGCGGTGCTTAGGTTTTTAGAGAAGACGTTAAAGGCTAAAGAAGACAGCATTATCAGGAACTGCTACCAAGAAACGCTAAAGCTTGAAGCCACAGACGTACGATATAACTGGAAGATCTAAATAAAAAGGCTTTTGGCGGATGTACTACTAGAAGAAGCGTTTAAAAACCTAAATATGGAATATTTTACAAAACACAGAAAGGAAATTATTGAAAGATATAGACTACGATGTATCAACGATGACGTCCTCAGGATGCAAAGCTGCAATGCAATGCCCTTCTATACCCGAATCAAGACGCATGCAGTGAAATCAGAATACTTCAAGATGGACTTAAAATGGAACATGGCAATATTTGTATTAAACCTAAGAACTGGCCTGCCAAGAATAGTACTCATAGAGAAAAATCAACTTATCTTACAGGCATGAACAAGATATAAAAACGAGAAGATACGGACTGCGATCTGCGTGGCAAAGACGTGGAAGATATTTGCCATATAATGCTTGACTGTCCGCATTATAAACCACCCCGGACGAAATTCCTCAGGAAGCTATCCACCAGCAGACCGAAGAGGGAGAATTTATTTTTAAAATTTTCAGCAGCTACCCTGACGCAGAGGGTTTTGGACATCTATTCAATTTCTGGGACGAGGCTATAAGAATACAAAAATTCTACCTAAGCTGTACCGAAGAGACATAACTCCTTTCCCCCACCCAACATAACCCACCAAACTCAACCATCACACTTCATATCAAATAAAACTTTATTTATTCATCCAGTTTTTTACTCATAGAAATGAAATATATGTACTGTAATCACAATACCTCTTGACAATTTAATGACATGATTATGTTTAGAAACGCAGCTTTTACACCTTCTTGTTACAGCACAACCAATCAAGTAACTCAACACAAGAAACTTTTAATTTTATCAACAATATATTTTAAATTACCAAGGATCTTTGATCTTTTTGATCTTTTTGAAATTGTAAATAACCAAATTGTAAAAACCTAATAATGTTGTATGGGCTGACGCCAAATCGACTTAATAAATAAATTATTATATTATTATTATTAAATTAACTAAATTGAGAGAAGACATGATTAAAAATATTAAATGATTTCCATTAGAAGGAGGTAAGGAATTAAAAGAAATAGTTAGGCACTCCGAATCTAGCGAGGAAGCACGTGAACCAGATACTGAGCAACGGTTTATTGAACTGTATAAATTTGAAACGTGAATATGTATGCACTGTGGTATTACCTTTTCAACGCCAGATCTTCAAGATAATAATAATCTATCTACTCAGATTTTGAGCTACACTTTGCATTTAGCTGCGGAAATAAGGAAACGATTTCCAGACAACAAAAATACTAATTTATTTGAAGTGTTTAATCCAATTCATTTTAATGCTTTTGAGGAACAAGAATTGCATAACGATATAATACATATATAATGAAAATCAAAAGTTACTTTTTTAGGTTCTAAACAATGAATTTTTAAAAATTATTTTATTCAATCTTTTGTTTTTCTGCAAATTTACACCACAGACCAGATCAAAAGCTTTTATTAGTCACTTGGGCCAAAGGACTAACAAGCAAATGGTTTAACATGTTACATGCCAATTTAAGAAACTGCTATTCACAACAATCGGGCTAGTTTTAAATAGTACAGATTAACAGTAACTTGTCCGCATTTACCCTTTTTTGGTCAAAGTGGCCAGCCAAATTTTAAACAAAAAAAATCAAATTTTAATTCTTTGCCACGCTGTAGCTTCTACATTCCTGAATTTTGACGAAATTTGATTTTTCCTCATCCTTAGACAGTTTTCATAAACGTTATTTCTGAATTCTTCAAAATTCAAAAACTTTTATTTTGTTGAAAAAACCAATTTCAAGAATTTGGTCTCAAGAGTAAAATGGTTTCGAATTTTTACAAAGCAATTAAAATTTTTGAATTTTGAAGAATACGCAATTTTTTGTTAGAACACAACGAATTAGAAAAAATCAGAAAAAAATTGGGGTCTACAGGGTGGCAAAGAATCGTAAATTGAATTTTTTAAACTTTTGGCGGGCCACTGTAATCAAAAAACGTTAAATGCGGTAGAAATACTTTGGATCTGTTCTATTTAATACTAGCCTGATTTTTTTAACCAAATTCAAATTAGGCATGAGTTACTGAAGTTAAATTGGGCATGTTTTATAAAAGAACAACTCTAAAAATAAATAATTTCGCTCGAATTACCTTAGGTGCGGGGAGGTAGATCTCAAAAGTTGAGTGTCACAAGTTCATTGAGACAGAAGCTTTAATGGATCATACTGCACCATTGCACTTTTATCATAATAATTCTGCATGATGTTTGTTTTAAAAAGGGACTAATTTCATGATTGTAGAAATTCAGCATTTTTAAGGAGCGGAGAAACTTTAAAGGAATAAGGATTAATTTTTGCCTACGTGTATTTTATGTGAAGCTCCAACTATGTACGCTGTGAAGAAATCATAAGGCTCGTTTAAAATAATGTGCATACATAAGGATTCAGCGGAACGACTCCGAATGCTGATATGTGTCTACATTCTGATATCTATTATATTAACTAAGGATAAATTATCAGCAAAATCAAACTTGTAACTATAAATGTTGTATGGGCTGAGGCCAAATCGACTTAATGAATAAATTATATTATATTAGATATGGAAGCAAGCTGAAACATCTGACGTGAGCTATGCGGAAAAGAAGTTGAAGACACTTTCCATATAATGCTCAAATGTACAAATTACAGATCGCCCAGAACAAAACTTCTTAGAGCACTGAGCGAAGCAAGACCGACCAGGAATAATCTTATACTGGAAATCTTTAGCTGCTAGGATGCAAAAGGATTTGAAAAACTCTTCAACTTTTGGGACGAAGCCCTAAGGATCAGGAAATTTTACTACAAATGTATTAAAGAAGAATAAACCCTCCGAAATCCCCCCATGTCCCCCTACCTTACATATAATAAATGATTTTTAATTATATTACATTACTCCCTCTAATGTTTTTTGCGATCCTTGTGATTAAGACTTAGATTAACAAACTGCAATATTGTGTACCATGACCCATTCAAGGCTTAATTTGTATGATGCAATTGTAATTTTCACCATGCTTTCCTTACAGGCTCAAAAAATAAAATCCAAGAAAAGACTAGCGTACATTTATACAGACAGACTTTATATCCTATATATCTTATTTAACCAAGGACCATTATCCTTGCATAACCAAATGTAAATAACCAATGTTGTATGGGCTACGGCCAAATCACCTCAATAAATAAATTACTATTATTATTATTATATATTACGGTATTTAGGAAAAACGGTAGAAGTATACATGGAGGTAGTGGCACGAATTTATTGTAAAAGATTACGTGTAGGAATTCGATTACGATGTAAATAAGTAATTAAATTAATCAGTTCATGTTTTAAGTATAATTTATAACGGATGCGAAATGTTAAATTATAATTATTATATTTAATTATTGAAATGAAAATGTACAGATGCTCGAATTGGGTATGCTAAATTATTATTGATGGAATAATAATCGACCAAATGATTTAAATGAATGTATGCTATCATCAGAAATGGTCGATGACATGAATATTTGATTGTCTATTTTATAGTCGTCAGGACTTACAATGGATGAATAATTCGTAAATAATAATTGTACGATGATTAAGCTAATTAATAATTTAAGGAAACCCAGGTAGATTCAGTAAAAAGAAACTATGTAACTATAATTTACTCTTAGTCAAAGTTCAAAATTAACCACATTTACTTTTCTGTTCATTAAAACTAGCACACAGTTTTACTAGTCTAGTACTCACTCATTTCATTCACGTTTTCACTGTATTACACAACCAAAATTACACTTATCATTCGATTCACCAACAAATATTGTACCGCGAAAACCTCCAAAATCCAAAACCAATAATATGCATTGTTTGAAATTGTTTGTTTGAAATCGACATGCAGAGTCGACATGCACCGTTTTTAAAGAAAAAACCTGTGATTATTAACTGTAGACACCATTTCTTTACCCAACGGGTAGTTACAGAATGGAATAATCTTCCAAGTGATGTGAAAAACGACAAATCAGATTTATATTCAGTGAATTCATTTAAAAATAAATTAGATAAGTTTAAAGGGTGGTGTTTTGAAAAATCTTCCGTGTGACTTAAGCTTCAAAGTGTTTAGACAGTGACAACCGGGTTTTAACAAGAGATGTATCTCAAATCCTTCAGGATTCTTCCCGGGAAACATTTATTATATTATATTATATTATATTATGCATTAAAACAATATCAGGGTATTCTAAAAAAGGACAGCAAACGGCGGACACGGGACACCTTTATTTGGATTTTATTACTATGGGGATTATTATATTATATTTTATTTGAATACTCAGATGATCACTAGTATCCAAATAAGGAAACGCGCCAGCGCGATCGCTAAATATTGCGATTATTTTTGAAGAACCGAATATTATTTTTTAACGTCTAAAATGAAATAATAATTATTATTATAATTTATATTTCGTCTAAAATAACTCGTAAACGAAAATACTGATTTGCTCATTTTACACGCTTGATATTTAGGTCGCACTCGTTAAAATCAGTTAGACTTTGTAAAATTTTCACGATCGCAGTAGTTACCACAAGTTAATTAGATTTGCCCAAACGTTACCTTTCGAATGATACGTCATTTTGGTGTAAGTTTATTGAGTAATAACCGGTCGAAACTTCGATTTTAAGATTTGGCGGGAAATTCACCTGAACGGGACCTGGCGGGACCTTCTGATGTTTTTTTTTCTTACGGAAATTGTTTACATGTAATGGAGTACGCAGTTTATGGTAGTTTGTGCCGCTAACAGATGCTTGCACAGTCCTTTTTAATGAAATGACCAAAAAAGAATTATACATTTTTAATTTTAGTTTTGACGTAAAATATCAAATATTAGTTTTACCGTAAAATTCAAGCTGCCTATCCAAGTATGTATCTTTTGGGTGTCATATCAGGCACGCTCACAGCTTCGCAGTTTCGCACCCAATAATCATTGGACCAGGCCGTTACCGACCCATTTCCTTCCAAACTAGAAAAATTTAATTTAAGGAATTGACCTAGGACATACCCAATAAGTGGATTGTGCAAGCACAGTTGCGTGGATAACCTTCGGATTTTCATATCGACTTATCACTAAATCTATTTATATCTATGAGATTCTCGGCATCTAGTTCTGCAAGGAATTAAGATAAAGTAACAGAGATACTAGAAATCACTTACGCCGACTACTCTATCTCCCACGGTGAGTTGTCAAGTATGCAAGTACTGCTCCTTCCTCCTTCACAAACGATTGAGCAGATAATGCAAATACCAGCAATCAGCACCACAGAACCGATCGCGTGTAACCGTCTTATCGCTCACTTACTCCCAAACCAAGAAAAATCCCAAACCGAGTCCGATATACTTGACGTATATACTGGTTCAATGAAGTGACTACTACTAGCATATTGAAGCTTCAAATCTACTCACCTACGTACCTACCCACCTACCCACCTAGAGATTTCCGTCAAAAATATTATTCATTTCCTAATATCATCTTTCACAACACGTCTTCATTTATCGGTTGAGCATTTTAATATATGTACTTAATTAATCAAAAGTGCTTAAGTTAATAAAGACAAGGTTACTAAAACATAAAAACTTCAGTTAATACTTCAAAACGCTGCGTTATACTGTAACAATGCTGTTTAATTTTGATTTCTTAACTAGTACTCATGTAAGTTTTAATGTCATATTTAGATTTTGAATATGACAGATCAGATGATTGAAAGGTTACAATCACTTAACCGTTATTTAATAAATACGCACAGTACATATTACATTTTTTTCGGTGGTCATAATAATTACAACATTCGCATGTTGACGAGCAATCAGCGGTAAGATAATTAAATTTATTCTACGAAATTAGTCAATATTGGCTGTTATTTTTATGCTCCTGGTGGTCACAATTAGTCATGCTATTCTCAAGTTAGATTTTGTCACAGCCTGCTCAACAATCACACTTTTGGTTACGCTAATGAAATATATCCGTGCTTGTAGCGAGCTACATAATGCGACTACTTTACAACTTGTCTACAGCACACTTCAAGTACAGGTAGTATTTAAGTACAGTAGAACAGTGGGCCAGTACTAATTATACTACTAATTATAAATTATGTAAATAGGTAGAAACTAATAAAACCTGAGGAGGGAAACCCTCGAAAAAATACGAGTAACAGAAAAGCAATTGCATGTTGTACCCTTGAAGACCATAAATAACCTAC
>JAQFZE010000487.1:0-25873 GCA_034695245.1 Dicyrtomina saundersi | reverse complement strand
AACTTCGAGTATCACATAAGCGAGGGAGTACTGTAATTGTAATTATTTTTTCGCCCAAATTAAAATTGGGTTAAGAAATTAAAAATGTGCTGTAGGAACGATGTTCAAACCTCTTGTTTCCAATGAGCATAATCACCATATTGGAATTGGAATGCTGTCTGGCATCTTCCAACCAAGTGGTCAGATGATTAAAAGTATCTCTTCGAGTTATATCATAGACGAGAAGGGCTCCAGCGGCTCCTCTGTAGTAAGAACGCGTGATCGACCGAAACGCTTCTTGTCCAGCCTTTCAATATTAAACAGAATTCATTATTTCAAACTAATTTCATGTAGTCACTACTAGCTTTCATAGAAATATTTAAATGTTTATATACATAGTATCCAGTTATCTACAAATTCCACTAATCAAATCAATCCTCGACGTCGGACTTACTGTGTCCCAAATCTGAAGTTTAATTTGCTTTCCATCAATTGTTATCATCCGAGCCCCAAACTCCACACCTGCACAAAATTAAACAGCACATTAATTATGTATACAGAAAAAAAATAACTTCTATCAACAGGTCGCTCCCAAGTAAAGAATAGTATGTTGTACTCAGATGTACATCAAAATATAGATTTCACTTGAGTCTTTAAAATAGCAAGCATATTTTAATTTTGTTAGGCTATTTCATAAGTAGGTATAAATATAAATCACGAACTACAAAAACGAAAGTACTTATTTACAACTGGAGCTACAATTACGCTTGCCATAAATATCGTAAGAACAACATAATGTTTCATTACGAATACACAAATATGTAGGTCCATTTATATCATTTCTCTCATGGACCATGGGAATTTATTTTTACTGCAGAAAATGAAACAAATGCAGAATTAAAATCATTGCCTTTTTACAAGTTTCCAACAGAATTATCGTTAGCAATGAACTAATTAAATAAACTAACTGATGCCGCTTTCCATTGAGCAAGAAACCATCGCTGCTGGAGGGAGTCTAAAATTCAGCATCTAGATATCTCGGATACCGCTTGCGATTACCTCAAAGTCTAAACTGGAAGTTTGTGGATCTTACTACATTATTGAGCAAGGAAAACAATCTAGTTAGGTAGACGAAATGATAAAATACTTTCGTCAAGATTTTTTATTGCTGTTTCTAAAATGCCTATTTGTTATAAGGACCGCCTATTCTCAAATTTTGTTGAGCTGGGATTCGGGAAGGTTTTCTGGACCATTTCATGTTCCCGCCCACCAATAAATTGCGTAACGCAACTTATTTGGAATTCGGCTGTGAAGCGAGAAAGGGAAAATACTCCTGAATCGCAGTTCAGCAAAATTTGACAGTAATATATTTGGCAGTAAGCAGTAATATATTTGGATTTTTGTTTTCCAGTAGTTGAAGACAGTTCAAAGGTCGTGGAGCAAAACAAAGCAGTTTTAAATAATATAAATCCTGAAGATCGTATTGAAATAATTCGACACTTTAATAAAGTATGTACACCCAAACTCAAACTTACCTATAGTTAAGTCATGCACGGGTTGGAACCGTTTGTCTGTAAACTGCAGCAGCAGGCAGGATTTTCCAACTCCTGTAAATCAACATATATTATTATATTAGGTATTAATATATACAATGCAATGATTGGCGTCCCGTGTATAATAGAAACCCGTGTCGTGTCATGTACTTGAGTGCACCACTACTGAACCAGACACGAGCACACCACTACTGAACCAAATGTTTAAAATAATAAATTTGCTTTTCTAAAAACATTTTTCAGATCATTTTGTATTTTGACCAATTGTCAAACCAATAATAATTAAATTTTGGATTTCATATTTGTACCTGTGTCGCCAATTATGATGTACTTGAAGAGGTAAGCATAAGACATACTTCAAGATTTTCTGTTACACTTGTTTAAGTCCAATAAATCAACAAAATTATTTTCGAAGGTGGAACTATCACTCAAATGCTCTTCCTTCAAATAAACCTGAAAATATATAAACGAAAGACGAAAATAAATAATATTCACACATTTACACAAATCAAACAAATTCATAATAATATCAATAAGACAATCATAATTTCTTGAAATCTACAAGCCCACACAAAACTCTTGGCTCAAATATTGCATAAATATTAAAGGCATTTTGGTTTAATTCTCGTATTTGAAAATGTCTCTGAATCACTACTCAAGCTTAATAACTTGTTTCTTTGAAATTCAATTTCACCTTGTTCAGTCACTGGAAATTGCATATGCAAATTCAAAGGAGCATAAAATCTCGAATGGGCATGCAATAGATAACAGATAACAATTAACAATCACATGTAGTAGTATATGACACCAACCCTTGGATTTCAAGGTAAAATGGCATGCACTGCATAGGTGACGAATATCACTGCAAAATATAATTCAGAAATTCGTTACGTTCCAGTCAATTGCGAATTAATTGCATTAGTTACGACAAATTAAATTATAACCAAAACTAAATAGCTAGGTAAGGTATTTAACCGTTGTAATATAATATTATCATGCACGGCTAAAACTCGACTAGTAAATAATTATAAATTCCAAAACTGAAACCAAGTATATAACAGAAACAGATTTTATTAGGAAGTTTAACGCTGTCTTAAGTAATAAGACTTGTAATGAAAATTACAAAGTCATTAAGCATCGACACGTCACATTCTATAACATCACAGTTCTGCTCAGCTCTTTGCTTTGCACACTTGTAATACACTGTTAGTTGTTCTGCTCCGCTCTACTAGCTAACCATACCAATATTTAATGCTAATGCTCATAAACTGAAACCAATAAGGAAATAAATGCAATTACATATTTAATAATAATATTACAGCATCCAATATTTAAATATACCCACGGTACAAATTTGGATTTGCCTCTTTACCAGTGGTTAATCTAATCGTGGCAATCTGTATGAAGCTAAACTACAGGATACTGCTGCTCTAGGATTTTAGTATTTTAGAACTTATTAGAACCAGAAACCAGAGCTTAGTAGCTTAATCATTCCACATGTACACAACTTTAATTACGTAGACAGCCAAGAGACATGAGTGGTAGAAACAGACATACTTTTCTAAACAGAAATGCATTGCGGCTGCTTCCTCGCACTTGCGATGCGAAGCTGTTTGTTTCTTTGCCATATGTAATTATATGCTACATGAATTCAAACAAAAAACAGAAACTGGAACACTATTTAACTGCGGACTTCAGGAATTTTGCAGTTGCATATGCTTTTTTCTTCTACGATGTAAGATTAAAAAATGATAGAATTAAATGCCCAGCAGTAAGTAGCACTTGATCACAATCAACAAAACATGCATTTATAAAAAAATTTCTAACAGCTACAGCTATTTATGTATATCATAATATACATACCATAATATTTAATATCTGCATTCCCAATTTTTATTCTTTTGACCAATTTTCAGCTTTAATCCCATATGAGCAACAATATTCAAGCTGTCTGAGTCCGAAATGACGTTTGTAGCATATCTCTATAAATTATAATTGGACGATAACGATCATGCATCATCTGATTATTGAGCTGATTTTAATTTCCTTCGTGCAAGTTTCGAGAAATTAGTGGAATTCTATAAAATTTATCTCATCAGATCAGATATCAAATCACAATTGGAACTGTCAAACGTTATAAAGGAAATCTATGTAATCTCACGACCACCATTCATGAACTACACGACCAAACAATGTTTAACACACTTTTAATTCCATCGCAATGGATTTCAAGCCAGATTTCAATTTCTTATTTTTACATAAAATTGAATTTATGTTTACGACACAGCTAGAAAGGTAAAGCCATTTAGTGCAGCTTCAATTAAATCGAAATCGTCGAGTCTTTTTATTTTACACCATGACCCTGAGTCAACGAGTATCACTGGCATTATATTGCATCCCCATTATAATTAATACAAATAAAAGCTACAGCTCTAATCTGTGTTTTGTTCTCGTAGTATTACCATTGTGTTGTGAGGATGAATAACTGAATTATATGGTAATTCAGTCTGAACTCCACAGTTAAATTGAAATCGAGTTTTTTCAATGTCATAATATGCATGAAGGCATGCACTTAAGGTTGTGCAAGACGAATACGAAATTACGTCAGCCCACAATTCACAATTATTAGACAAAGACAATGACAAAGTTGTTTTCATTAATAAATATAGGGGAAGAATCTTAGTTAGGTCAGTACACTACTCTGCTCTGCTACGCTTCATTTTGTGCTCGATAGAAGTGGGACTAAAAATAAATTTGTTTCACCTTACCTTGAAATTTGATAGAGTTGAGGATCTTGAGTTTCAAAAAATCTCAGTTTCAAATCTTTCCTCAGTTAAGAAATGTTTACACTTATTACTCCTTCTTTTTCTTTGATCTGGCAGTTCCTTGGTGGCTGCTCTGATGACAATGAAATCAGGGGTTTTTACTTTGTATTAGTTGTACACTTGCGCCTTATGTCCTCCTCAATAGAATCCAAGCGTCCTTTGAAAATAAAATTTGTGGTGTCAAAGTTACAAGTTAAATTTTAGCTATCGATTTAAAAACGTTATTTTTCCCTAGTTTGCTAACGCGAAGCTTAAACGACTCAGTTGACCGTACGATAGCAAGAAAAAAAGACAACGGCGATGAAGGATGACGACACAACCTATGAATGTAATTTGATGGATTGGAAATAGACTCAAGGGATACAATTAATTACATAGCTAAAGAATATTACGCTTTATAACCAAAACCCAGAAAAAAATCAAGCACTGTAACAAATAATTACAATCTAAAAACTACTGGGTAATGTTTATACGATGATAGGGATAACTACGTGATTACATTCCTTCTACTTTTAGTACGTAGTAATACCCTCACAACTATTGACTAAAGGGATTTGATTTAACTAGTTAGTACAAGAACAACCAACAACGTAGGCATCACAATAATAATTCTGAATCTCTCCTCTGTGTGTGTGTTGTGTTATGGCTATATGGGATGTGATTTGAATTGTTGGCTTTCGATTATTTGGGTGTAATGCACAGTGATGATTGATTATTACACTATTTTCGCTTCTATGTTTTGTTCTTGTTCTGTTTGCACATTACTTTCCTTTTGTGTTTGCCCTTCCTTAGACGTTGATTTCACTAGAAAACATAACAACTGTTAGCCTTAAGGATCTCGCTTTCAGATTTAATCATTGTTAAAGTTAAAAGCGAAAACCTTAAGACTAACAATTGTTAACTTTTCTAGTGGAATCGCCGTCTTATACATGTATGTCGAGTCACTGGTCACGAGTGGACAACACTACCGAATCCACTGCAGATCAAAAGCATACAATATCCATGCTATGCACGTCACAAATTCAAGTAACTAATACAAAATACAACAAAAAGTATTTTGATTTAGGTAAGTACGAGAAGAGAGTACTACAAAACATTTATATTAAAACTGTAGATCAGAAAATATTGAACAGTAACAGGACCACCAACTCTGATATTTGTACTTTAAGTTTGTACTGTCAACTATCTGAAGAATGAGATATAATTATGGTTTTCGTTTGATTAATTGATAACTGCTATTTAATTTTACTTTACTTGATTCTAATTGGATACTTCAATTTAATATTTTTATTGTGTACATACTACATACTCTACTCCTTTTGTCCGTCGTCCTTTGTTGGTGCTAAGGCTGACTAGTCAAAGCGTAGTACTACGCACTAACTGTTAATGACTTTGTATGGCAATCAAGCAAACTTTTGTCAAAAGAAGTAAACGTTCGTTATGATGTAACACGGCGGACAAGGGAAATTAACCCAAAACAAAAATATTTCAGTAGCTACAGAGAACCTTGTTTAGTGACACGATTTAATTTTGATTCTTAAACTTCTACGCTTCTCCGTTTTGTTTGTAATATAAATTTATAATTCTATAAAAACTAAAACAAATAGAGGGATGTTGGCTTTCAGTGATTGTGCGCTGTCAACTGTACTAAAAGTTTAACCTTATTCCAACTGCAATAATGGTTATTTATTACAAAATAATGACCTAATTAATATTCAATATATAATTTGATGGTAATGATTTATTACGATTATTAAAGGATGGTTTCTCGTATTTCTTTAAATTTTCTTGAGCTACACACCCCTGCTTCCTTATCTTTTGCTGCCTGTCCCTGTGGTCTCCCTGTTGCCTGTCCTTCCTTCCTTCCTCTTTATGATCTGACAAGGAAAATACTCTGTTCACAGTTGATTAGTTCAAAATATATCAGATCGCTCTCAGATCCAGATCTTTCTGTTTGTCCACAATAATGTGCCTGCTGAATCCTGTGGACTCTTTTGAGATGATTATCAAATCAATGGATTGTATGTTATGGCTCGGTTGACGTTGATCTCTCTCTCTCTCTCTATTTCTTACTAATAGTCTCAAATACTGAATATGGTACAAAATCAATGGCACACAACAATTCTATACAATATATAAGAAATTTAATCTATATTTAATTTAGGATTTGACGACTCAAGATTACAAATTACGATTATTGACGATATAGGAAACAACTTCACAACTCCCAATATTTCAATCTGCCTGCCTTGAAATTGAAATGTCTTGTCTCGTAAGTACTATTATATATTATATAACAGTAACTGTGTGTACATGTACAATGCTTATAATAGTTTTTGGGACGTACTTCAGCTTCCTTCACGTTCACGTCAAATGGCTCGGATACCTATGGGTATCTTGCCTATATGGATGATAATAATAATATGGAATGGACTGACTTTAAATGTGCTGCGTACTATTACTGATGCTTAAGTTCGTCGTTAGATGAAAACGAAAAAAAGCTGACGTTTACCTATATATATATATATAAGTACTTTCTCGGATTATAATAATAACCTTTTATCAAATGCTCTGCCTCTGCCTCTGACACTGTACTGTATGTCAGCCAACACGAACCTATGCCAACAGTGCCAACATAAGGAACCCCAACAAACACCAACACCAGCCAAACCAATACCAATAGTACTCAAAGACACTGCTAGAATTTTCCGGATTTTACACAAACGCTGTGTAAAATAAATAATGAACGAGGGGGGGGGGAAGGATACATAATATTGAACTCTGTTCATTCAAGACATCCTGAATTAAGATTTTTATTTTTTATCCAAGAAATTGGAGGTTCAAATTTTAACAAATGTTTGTTTCACGTAGTTTACTTATGACCCCTACCAGTATAACATGGTATAAAATGAATTGTGAAGCGAACGGCAACGGCCCAAACTCAAATATATAGCTGCTGGTTCCATTATATTCCATTGGGAGCTTGCAACTATGGCGTCATAAAATTTGGGGTAGGGGGGGTCTGGAAAAAATGTTTTTGTATCCCTTATATTAATCATGTACATGCGGAATCGTATGACTTTAGGGGGGAGGTGCCAAAATCGAGGAATTTCGCAGGGCGTCATAATTGCAAGCTCTCCTACTTGATTCTACTTCTTTTTTATATGTTACATGCATGCATTTAAGTTTAAGTTTAAATACATAATACCATATAAGGATGTACCTAGGGAGCTCGCAAAAATAACGTCGGGCATTTGTTTGGGTGGAGGAGGGGTCTAGCCGCCCTATCCTTTACATGTGCGTACATACCAAAAATAATTACGAACAGGGGGAGGGGGTAGGGCTAAAACAGATTTTTGCATAACGTTATTTTTGCAAGCTCCCCTATAGCCTATCAGCGCCGTGTCTATATTTGTACATGTATACATGGACGTAGACGTACTTTTAGTGTAGAATAGAATGTAGAAGTACTGAATACAGAAGATCTCCTTTAATAGTTTTCCTACCATATGCGTACTGCGTGAGGATGAGTAAACACAACGAGAAAAAAAATATTTGAACCGCGGTTTTTGAATTTGGCAACCATGCGTAGCTCACCTGAAGCACCTCCAATTTACCAATTCATTCACACAACAGTTTTACCATTGAAACATTGAAAGAAATTCCTCGTCGTTCCGTCGTCAACGTCCTCCACCTCCACACCTGTAGTAAGGAAGGCCTAGTGCATACCAATCCCAATGCCTCCTACCTGTACACCTTAATTAACTATGCAAACCCTTTCACCTTCAGTCCTCGGCTATCACTTCATTCAACAATTAAGATCCTCATCTTCAAGCGAATCTTTTGAGAATTTTCCCATGTCATCTCAAATTGCATAATCATAGCCACATTAATCAACTATAATTTAAAATATATATTATACATTTTCACCCTACTCCATATTTAGAACATTTCCAATCAATTTTCATTGTGCACTTAACTAGTATGTAAATGAAAGTTGTAGTTTTTCCATGTGTGCGTGCGAGTGTATGACGCAGGAAGAGAAATATCCTGCTGCACATAATAAAGTTTGTTATTAGTATTATGTATTTCATGCAGTACTACTGCTACTACTTCTGGGTCCTAGATCGCAAGTACAGTCACATATAAGTTCATGACTACTACACATGTATTATTAATGCGATGATGATGCACAGGAGTACCATAATATCTCGTCCAGTAGTCGGTCGGGTGTCGATGTCGAGCCTAATTTCATCATGACTCATCATCATCATCATCACCAATCCCTATCATGAGCGCATTAAATCATTCACTAAACATTGAATGTGACATGTAAAGCACCATTAAGTTATGGCTTTACATGAATTTACACCAATACTAGTGCCCGTTTGAAATCAGGTTGCCTTAATGCCTTCTCATTTGAGCCTATATTCTATTCTTTTCCTGCCGTATGCTCCTTTATGTCCTGTCACTCTCGTCCTCTTGTCTTTCCAGCTCCATAAACAAACACGAATATTAATAATGCATATGGCTACCTTCTTCACCTTAAGTTCTAAGTTCTAATCGCAAGTACATGTATAAGTCCATTATTCAGTGTTGACTCAATTGAATTTTGAACTGAAGAACTAAATTTGAATTACAATCAAATTACAATTACATAATATAGTAGAGCATTACAAGTAATTGCAACCGTAACCTTAGTCGTTACTGGGACACAGTCTGACTGGAGATTTAAATACCTAAGCCCAAATCCGACTACTGATTAAATGTTAATTTTAATTTATATTGATTTAATTTCCAAGAGTGATCTTTGATGAGAATTTATAATTCCACTCCACTTCCATTCCACTTCCATTCCACTTCCAAGTCCTATCCAGTCCAGTTTTAGTAGTGATCGACTCTGAAAGGAACTTTAAAGTCAACGTCGGATCCGCGAGTATCCGACAGGCTTCAGGTAGGTTAATAGTTAAACTCAAGTATAGGCTCACTGGTGCTGCTGGTGCTTCAGTCAGTGCTCCATGTAAATAAAGGTAAAGATTAAAAAGCGCTCTACTTTACAGTTGTGTACGCCGTGCTTTGCCGTGTCGTGTCAGATCCAGATCCAGTCTCCAGTTCCAGAGACCTGGATTCACAATCAAGAATTCCAGCGGTGGAGGTTTGCACTCGCAGGTACATAATAGGTATACATACCTCCTGGCACTCGTACCTACTGCATCTATTATCTATAGGAGTTCAACAGCTACCTGCTACCTCCAGCAGTAGGAAGATCAAGAGTGGAAGACAGACCAGGTGATAAGTATTTCATAGGCTACTTGGTAATTTAAAAGTTGTGTTGTTAGTAGTAGGTAAGTAAATAGTAGCTTTCAATTCCCTATAGCCCTACACACCTACGTCCTTTCTACTCCAAAACATCCCTCTACTATATGTACCTATGTAAGTTATTCCTTGGAATGAGGATTTTGAGAATTTGAAAAATTAAGATTGAAAGAGGACCTATAGGAGAAACTATGGAAGGAAATTGAAATTGAGAGCGGGGAAGCACTTAAATTTTACTTTTACAAGCTGAAGAATAGATGTGAATTGAATTGGATGGGATGGGATAAAGACTCGACAAAACTTGAAACTCTACGATAATAATATAAAATGGACAAGTATAAAATTTAGGCTGGAAGGCCCCGCAGGAAAGCTCTATGACTGGACGTGTACCGAATTACCGAAGCAAAAGTCTCTTCTGTGAGTTTTGCTGTGGATCTCTCTCCCTGCTGCATTCGAATTCTCCGTGGACAGTGAGAAAAGGAGAGAGAGAGCCGTGTGCCGTGTGTTGAAGTTAAGGGTATTAAGTTGTGTTGTAGGTCGAGGCGGCAGGAGGGAACAGGTGTTTCCGTTCCAAGATACTTTTGATAGTTCTCATCTATTCTATGATGGCGACAGCGCTGAACACACTGCACACACTGAACATTGAACAACAAGTGCACCTCACTCACTCCTTTTCCTTCTTACCAACCAGTAGATACCAGAAGACCAGAACCAAACGACCAAACTAACTCAAAACTTTACCAAAAGGACCATTATTACTACCTTTTCACTACATATTACCTCTGTTTTACATACACGCAGAGAGAGTCTACCTCTCTCCCTCGTTTTCGTCTCTACAGGAGAGTTCTATATACGATATAGCCATATACCTACAGTCTATAGTCTATAGGACTAACATAAACTAATATAATATAATCAACCAGAGAGATACTCTCCAACTCCAACCACTTCTACTACCACTACCACTACTACTATAATCTAAACCTAAACTCTAATAAACAAGAACAACTACGAATGAAGACGAACTACGAAAGGAACTGCAACTATCAAAACCAAAAACCAAGTTTGAAAAGTTATGTGGTAGTAGTAGTATAACTAGTAACACTAGACACAGGCAAAAGTACAAAGTAGTAGATATTATTGTGCTTTTATTTCAGACTCGCACATCCCAGACTTTTCCGAGTACATAGATCCACTCACACGGACACATCAGTCAAGTGAGAGAGCCACACAGATTAAAAAGCAAATAATAAAATCAAAGTGAGTAGAATCTATATCTATATAATCCGCAAAAGTAAGTGATTTCAAATAGTAATAATAAGGAATTCAATATATACCCACGAGCCCCCCAATATACTCGGCCAAAAAGTTTATGACGAACACATAGAAACAGAGTGAACTACTAAAAAAACCAACTACCAAAATACAGTATTCTTCTGTACAAAAACTTCAACTGCAATAATACATACAATAATATTAATATATAAAAAATACGAGAGAATTTTTAACTCAAATTTAAATATTTCATATATTTAATATTATATCCATATTATTCGTTTTCGTCTGGTGGCATGTGTACCCTTTCACACAGGCACCGTCCCCGTCCGTCATTCTACACACTGAAATAGTCGTATAGATATTCCGATTGTTCCTATATAATATTATAATTCATGAGTGCGATTCCTTTTCATTTGGTTTCCTTTCAATAATGTATAGGGAACCACAGGTACAGATTTTGAGTTAATACATAATAGAAAATATAGTAATATATATATATAAGTTGAGTTGTACTTCCTCACTTTTTTTTTCACGTCACATGAACGTATACCATTATTATTCTAAAGGCATCACGAATCATCATCATATATTATATTATTCCCATTCTTTTCACTCATCCTCGTTATTTTATACCTATATACATACTTTTTTTTTGATTCTGTGTGAGTCAAAAAATTTCAACTTTAACTTTACCTACATATACGAAAGGAACAGACAGAGACATACACAGATACACACAAGCAAAATTGCTAATAACAGAAGCACAGACTAAACATCGTTATCGGTATCCTATGAGAGCACTATCTTCTTCCTCGACCTCCTAATCAAAAATCAAAACCCAAACCAAGCACCACCACCAACTTTTAATAATCACAGACAGAGTTGGATATACTTACACACACATGTGAACAAGAGATATAATTAATATACAATTTTTATAATTAATAAATAGACGACATGTACTTACATTAGTGTTGAGTACTAAATTCCTAATGAGTACGAAACGAGACTAAAACCAACCAATTCAAAAACCAGTACTATAGACTATATAATACTATACATATATAATTAATATATACGCGGAGAGGAAGCAGTCAAAAGTATTATCAAAAGGGAAGGAAAGGAACCATAGTGCAAGAACAAGAACTTGAATAAGTAAATTCGAATCAAATCAAATAGGAAAGACCAAGCAGATATAATTAATATATTTAATAATAGCAGATATAATTAAAAAAAACAAGTACTTACTACAACATACTACATAATAAAAGTTGAAATAAAATAAAGTTATAAAAAATGTTATACATATATAAATTTAATTAATTATATAGTGTTTGTGATTCGTGTGCACACTTCCACACAACAGCGAGAAACAACATCCACTCCCACTACATTTTATTATGTTTCATTTATTATCTTATTAAAATATTTTTACATCTTGAGGCAAATTCAATTCATCCAGCTCGATTCCAAATCGACATCGAAATCAACAGTATACGTTTTGTACCAGGAATGTGACTAAGAGAAAAAAAGTACGGCTGGAAAAGAAATAACAATAATAAAAATAATAATAATAATCGACCGCATTCATCAACAGTTTCAAGAAGAGTTCTTTTGAATAACACAATTGGAAGTTGCATCGGTATCGGAAATCGGAACAGTGAACAGTTTACATACAATTTGTTGTTTTGTTATACACAGCACACATACATACCAACAAACAACAACAAAAAAGAAGAACGAGCCGTAACTTCCGTTCGACATACATAAATTTGTTAGATGAAGGACATTTAATTCATTCAACCACATCATCATCATCATTGGTTTTAATTCAGAACGTTGTAGTTAGTATAGTGTTTTCTCGGTTTCTGTTGAACTCATATGATTCCTGTTCCTGCTACTGAACTGGACTGTTTAAAATTGTTTACAATATTCACAAATTTTGTTGACGTTCACACCTCAACGGTACAATCCTTCTGACATATGTAGCTTCTAAATCAATAAATAATTCGCTCGTAATATTTGATTTAAAGTTTCAACAGAACAAATATTAAAAAAAAAATAATTTAGTATGTAATTATATTTTACATTTAAATTATATTTACATCATCATCAACACAAACTTATTTGCTCACATTATTTGAACAACTTTTACACAGTTTAGTTAGGTGCGTCAGCTCACGTGGTTAAATTGATTCCAAAAAGATATTGTGATCTGTTGCGACCCAGAATTACTATAAATAATTAAATTATATATCTATATATACAGATAGATGGTATAGATAAAGGACTACACAAGT
Source organism: Dicyrtomina saundersi (assembly GCA_034695245.1). Lineage (NCBI taxonomy): Eukaryota > Metazoa > Arthropoda > Collembola > Symphypleona > Dicyrtomidae > Dicyrtomina > Dicyrtomina saundersi. The sequence continues at coordinate 12,622 of JAQFZE010000487.1, read as the reverse complement.
ACCAAAAATAATTATAGTATAATTATTTGTCAAGTATTTGTACGCACTTATACAAATGAAAACAATATATTTTACTTTTTTTTAAGACAGAATATCCATCTTTAAATAATTTATTAGCCAGTGATTTTTGTAAATAATAATAGTTACAATTAGGATTTCTAGTTTGCATAAATGCTGTGTGATCTGATATCAAGTTGGAAAAAAGATCATTTTTTTTGCGGTTTGCAATTTTTGCATGCTGCTGCCGTTGTTGATTTCATGTTGATTGTTGTTGGTGATTAAAAAGTGATTATAATATATAGTATATACATTACATTCGTTACTTTTGTGAAAGCCGTGAGGCAAACGAAATATAAATATATATATACACAAAAAAAAGCCACAGTCAGGCCAAGAATTTTTTGAGAACACCAAACCAAATTACCAACACTAATGCCGTTTGCCGATGCCGATCCCAATGTGAAAGTTCTCTTGTGTCTAAGTATGTGTGTGTAGATGTGTGTGACTGTTGTGCCGCTTATCATCAACAATATAATAATTGTTACACGATCATAATTATTATAACCCACGAGATACATAGAGATACTAACTCTACACAAAACTATAGGGGAACAGAACAGAACACAGACCCACACCAAAAAAAACAAAAAGAAAGATACACTCACTTGATTGGAATTACAATTCGAATTCCAATTCCAATTCGCATGTATAATATATAAACCAAAACTAAGTAGCGATATATAGCGATATAGTCCTATATAGCGAAACATTAGAACTTGTAGATTCAATTTATTAAGTACCAAACCAAAACATACATACACATTCCTAGATTCCTTGATACAATTAATACTACCAAGAAAACAAAATCTTTAAAAAATAAATGTGTGTTTCCTATATTTTTAAGTAGCTATATACTACAGATATATAAGTACTAATTCGATAAGGTACACTGACTTGAGCTGTGTGGGTTTTATAACTTGAGTTAAATATTTTAATAGTGATTATCTCCATTTTTAAGGCTTTTGGGATTTCTGCTTCGGTTTCTTGATATCTTTTATTTGTTATTTAATAGTGTCAAAACGCAAAAGTATAGCAGAATCAAATCAGATCAAATAATATATTTCTTATTTACTTTTTTTTGTGGTGCATGCCATTGTGCTAACTCGTGCACACCAGTTTGAGTCCTAATTCTGATTCGTGTACATGATTCTCAATTTTATTTTTGTCTGAAACTGGCAGGCTGGGAAGTATGTGCGTCAAGAGTCAAGAAGATTGACAATCATTATCAGTATTATTATTATTCAACAACGTCGTAGCTTTTCATCGGAATTTCTGTCAAAGGCTCCTATACTTGATACATAAGTATATTATAAGTTATTATTTGATTTTGTTGTATTGTTTTCTGTATTGTGTTTATTTTTTGCTGCCTTCTCTCTCGGGAGTAGAAATATTGTCTACCGTCCCTGGCCGTGTTCGTCGATTACGATTTTTTTTTAATATTTCGATTTACCTAAGTGAATGTGTGTGCTATATTATAGTGAGGATCAGGAGTGATTCATAGATAAATTAATTGTTTTGTTTTTCTTGTTATAGTTCTTCAACATAGTTTGTGGTTCCTTGTGATAATTACACTGTACACTATATGTACACTTAAAACAATTTGTTGATTATAGTTACTGAACATTGCAATGAAATACAGTAAAGCAGTATATTTTGATCATCACATTACATGAATGGATTCCTCATTTTAAAAACTCTTTAGTTTTTGTTTTAATCAGCGGAGAATTTTCCACCTATACTTAAGTGCATGAAGTAAGCAATAGTAGTGACTTTGCTAGATTATGTTAACATTTTTACAACTGAACTATATATTGTTGTATCTGTAGAGTACTTTACTTACATGTAACTATAATAGAGATTAAACTTTCAAGTGCTCCAGTTCAGAAATTGTTCACATTTTTAAAATTATTTATCTGCGGTGGAAGTTGACCAGCAGCTCGTCGTAGTTACACGTGTGTGTGTCGTCCGTGTCTTCGTAAAATATATTTACAATATTTTACTATTTCGTACAATTTATGGGCCTCTAGCTAGAGTATGCCAAAGTCATGTCCAAAAGTCGACAGCAATTTCAAAATCGTGCTGCCAGTCATGTGGAGGTTAAGAGTAAAGTAAGTTATTTTATGTATCTAATTTAATTGTGCTATAAACTACGCATTTTCACATGTAGCACATTAGTATTATATGGTAGATGTACTCAAAAAAGAGTTTTTATGATTAAATATGAATAGAAATGTAATGTTGGATTGAAAGAGGTGAATTAAAACGGTGCCTATTTATATTTCAAATTTTCAACAGTTTGAAGCGGAGTTTCGAAGATTCTCCGTGGAAAGGTTAGCACGTCCAAGCTTTGACGAATTTCGAAGTTTACTCGAAAAATTACATCATGTTGAAGATATTCCCTTTTTAATAAGTTACACGGACCCCAAAGATGGTGATTTACTACCTATAAATAACGATGATAATTTTTCATTGGCCCTTCAAAATGCCCGACCGCTCCTCAGAGTATTACTTCAAAGGAAAGGGAATTCGCAGACAGACCTAAATGGGTCTCATAATAAAAATAGAACCTTGATTTCCTCCTTACTAACACCGAGACAGAAAACGTCTCAACATCCTCTTACCATATCACAACCACAAGACTTTCGTCAAGTATCAGCCATTATTGATGTAGACATAGTCCCTGAGACATGTCGTCGTGTCAAACTTTTAAAACATCAAAATTCGGATAAACCATTAGGATTTTACATTAGAGATGGAACTTCAATACGCGTTACACCTCAGGGACTCGAGAAGGTTCCAGGCATTTTCATCTCAAGGTCAGTTTATTACCAAGTTTTTCACTTTTAAATTTATATTTTGTTTTATTAAGTTTTGACGTCTTTAATATCATTGTATCGTGCACAATTCTTTACCTGCTAAGAAATTGATATTAATTATTTTTCCTATTTGGAATTTGGAACAATAGACTTGTTCCTGGTGGTCTAGCAGAGTCAACAGGTCTTTTAGGGGTTAATGATGAAGTTTTAGAAGTAAATGGAATTGAAGTGGCTGGGAAAACACTTGATCAAGTCACAGATATGATGGTGGCAAACAGCTCAAATTTGATAGTTACAGTACGTCCAGCTAATTACCAATACCTTACCCCTCGGAGAGGTTCTCTTACTAGAACTTCACAAATATCTGCTGGCTCACATCTATCTGCTAACTCGCAACAATCCGGATCCGACGATGACAAGTATAATTAATAAAGTCATCTGACGCCGAGTTTTCGCTCTCAATACTCTCTTCGTCAAACAGCTTGCCAAAAAATTTGGTTCAATGCATGTTATATTTTGTTATTTTTACATGTAATTATGTTGCAATAATGCAAGACACAAAAAAGAGTGATAAGAGAGAAAATTTAGACGTCAGGTTCAACCTTAGAATTTTAATACATAGACAACCAAAATGAAGTCCATCAAAATTAATATTGAATTACGATTTTCAAATTACTGATTTTTAATTCTGTTTTATCTGTCTTTTGATTAGATACGATCAAGATGAGATTCGGGACTTAACAGGAGTTCATTTGGATGACATGAGTACACCAAATGCAGGAGATGAACTTCATCTATAAAAATTTGCTTCCAATCAATATTCACATCCACCGAGAAACTTATATCTCGTCAAAAATTTAAAAATAAATAAAAATGTTATAACTATAGACACACTATAAAAACTCCTGTCTCTACTACCACCTTATCCTTTACATTTTTAACTAACATTTTTATTCTTACCTAAATACTACAACTTCGCTATGCCTACATACAATACCAATACACTACATATTACAACTACAACATATTTACATTTACTTCCCTTTAGCCTGTATTTATATGAAAAGAAACAACTATTGTATACTTAAGCAATTAACATATTCGAAAGTACCTGTGTTATTTGCCTCTCCAAAAAGTGAAAAAAAATAACCATGAAATTTAAGCTTCTTCAAGTTTATATATTCAAAATATAATCATGTTTTATCCTTTGTATTTTTAAAATCTTCATTTTAATCATTTTAAACTAATTATTAATTTAATATTTTAAGTACGTGTAAACCACATGTGGTCAGTTTACGTCGTCTTACGGTTTTTAGTGTTTTATTATATATTGCTAATGCTACTTGCGACGGAGGTAGTTTTTAAAGTTTCAAACAATTATCATAATCAAATTATAGTTGCATTTGGTTTTCATTGCATGAAATGTTGAAGTACGATGTTAATTATGCTAGGTGAATTTAATTATTTTATATGACTGTGGACATCTGCCATCTGTCACACATCAGGGTGTATGACTATGATTTTATACACATTGTATTACTTACTATTACAATTTTTTGGCATTTAGCTTAACCTTTAAAGAGTAGAAAGAAAAAATCTTTAGATTATCAAATTAGAAATTTAACTTTAGAAAATTTACTAATTTTTGTCATTATGGATGTGTTGTAATTTTTCAGCTTGTCAGAAATCATGTAACTAGCTATTCAAATTCAAACTTTAAGTTATGAGTTAATTCATACAGTAACTAATTTAGTGATTATATGATAATGTGTAAAGAGAATCCTTATTCTTCCCCTCCAATCAATCCTAAACTTTAGCATTTTTTGTGTTAGTTCGTAGTTTGTATGATAATACATGATTCTTTGTTTGTTGTCGTTGAGCTAAACGCTAAAAGCAAAAAAAGTAGCAAACTGAGTTTGTGACTTCTGGTTCTGGTCGAAAAATGCTCTTCGCTTAACATTTACTTTTTTGTTTGATTTTAAAACGTTAAAAAATCCATGAGTTTTATCACGACATTTTACTGTACACGTATTATTATAGCTATTCATGTGTCATTCATGTTCAATATAATAATATTGGTACAGTATAAAAATAATTATATAGCTATATATTCCGAACCTTGCGCAATATTAATATGTATACCTTAAAAAATATACACACACCGTGAATTGGGTGCACTGTGCCTTCCTCATTACATTCCGCCCATATAAATAGTAGTAAGGTTATAATATTAAATACAATTACTACAATATTGAATTAATTAGGAATTTATGATAAGAATAGTAAATAAGTAACTAATAAAAAATAAAGTAAGTGTAAGGTGATGATGATGATCACGATCATTTTAACGAATCAAAAAGAAAAACAATACAAAACACTTCCTTGTACAGTTCATGTTATGTTGATTTTTCAATTTGTGTAATTTTTATATATAAAATAACTTCATTATTAAATATATATAAAAATGACCTTATCACACAAAGGTTCTTTCATTATCCTCATAAAATTATTTTTACAGATTAAGTTTAACATAAAATACAATATAAAATTATAGAATACAAAATTTCATACTTTCAAAAAATTACACGAGATTACAACTACAAACGTAAAAATACTTGGGTATGTCCTTTGCTTTCATACTACTAGCTCACAATCTTAAATACATGTATTACCGTCAATGTATACAAAAATGCGACAAGCCTGGCTAGGTGGATGTCTGAACTATGATCTATTACTGTACCATTGCCAGTATAACACCTATAAACCTTGGCAGCTATTATTGCAAAATATATTTAGTTTAATATGTTCCGTTTGGATTAATCAATTCCTTTTCAATTTTTACTAACCTACCTCTCACAACATTTCCTACTCCATTATTCTCTACATCACAAATATTCAGGAGACGTAAGTGTGAGTTGAACACATTGGAATTGGAATACATAGGTTTGGCAAACAAAATGAAATAAAACTGAAATTGCACAGTTCCGTAACTTATCGCTAGTTACTTGTTCTTCTTGTTCTCAAATATTTACGTATCGCAGTTGGCTGTTTCCGTAGACTAAGCTTTATTTATAGACTGAGATATAAGGAACCTACATGCTATTTGGCAGCCTGTGCACAATTGCCGTCCGGGTATCGCTGCTTAAATCGTGTTTGAAGTTCCTCATCAACTAAATGAATTCCCTCAAGTTGATTCCCTAGAGTCATCCTGCAAAACAAGTAAAACAAAAAATTATAATACATGTTTCCAGAGTAAATTAGAACTAAAAATGCAGTATTTTTCAACTTATAAATAGAACTAATTCGAATAAGTTAAAATAAAACTACAGTAGATATTTGACTACTCCACCAGTAACAAAAGCAACAAATTGAAACTGCTCCCTAATTATACAGATTTTATGTGTACCAGTTGGGCTGAATATTATGAGGCCGTCCGAACAATTCAATTTTTCTTGTTCCCGGAGAAAGCCTTTCAATAATACCATAAACTTCGTCAGGTTTATGGCTTGTAGCTCGTACTTCAGCCACGATCACGTCACAATCCAGTCCGCGATTCACAGGTGGATTACCTTTCATTCCGACTAAACAATGTTCCTTTCCATGATTCAGCCAATGTCCTGAATAGTACATTGTAAAAAAAGAAAGCCATAACAAATAAAATGCTAAAATGCTAAAATGCATGATGAATTCAGAATAAAGCTAGGGATCAATCTTAATAGCACTAACTCCGCTTCAGACGAAGATAATATGACTCACTGGCCGTGATATTAAAAATAAAACAGAACGTTTATTAATTCTTATCAGGACAGTTTTACGATAGATTCACAATCCCCTCTGATCTGATATTAACATCGAAAATATAATCAGATATTAGAATTCTACATCCTATGCAATTATCTTCACCTGTTCTGCCAGTCCGGATTATTCGTTGCAGCTGGTTTGTCTTTACCCAAATGAGTTCATCCACTCTTTCGTACCCCCAGAGTTGAAGACATTCACGTCCTAATTCCATAGCTCTGCAAAATTCCCATTGAATCACTTTAATTATAAATTCCACGTGAATACCGACAGTTAAATACTGCGACCGACAAGCATGCAAATTATGTGAGTTTCATGCATACTCTCAAAGGCGTCAAAGGTATTTAAAAAACGATTATTATATTAATCATACTAAGTAGTAAAAATCAAACAGACTTAATATAACATACCGACCAGTAACCCATAGAAAAATTAAGCCTTCATCTTGTAAGGCAGGAATATTTAATTGTCTCATTTCATCATCTGATAAGGTGCCGTAAGGTAGTTCCATGTGAATATCCCAAGGAGGATCAGCCATTATGACACTAAATTTCCCTAATGTTGTCATGTCAAAAAATCTTAGATCACAATGAATCCACTGAGGCGGATGAAGAACACTTGTAGATGTAGACGAGGACGTTGGATTTTCTCTCCCGCTACCTTCAGTATTACTAAGAGAAGTCGAAGTTGGACTCGGACTAGCTGGAATGGAGGAAGCAGCAACTTTATCTGTATCTACTTCATAATGAACATACCTAGAAGACACAAGACCATATACTACTCATGAGTTGTTCGATTAAAAATATTATCATCCAACCTACTCCTTCTCTTAGATTTAAAAATTTGGAAATCAGATATTCAGATTCTTTTAAAATTTATTGATGTAAACTTACTTGCACGTCTCCATGTGAAAGCAAGTATTGAGAAACGAACAATCTCCGAGAGATTCATCAGTGTGTCCCTGTATAATTTTACGAAAATGAAGTCTTCCACATGGCTTATTTGTGGGGGCAACACGTCGACACTCACTTTTCGTCCCATGAGGACAAAATTCTTGAACTGTAGTACCTCCCTGGGAACGAAATTGCTCTGCGAGAGTTTTTTCTTTTGCACTGGGACGACTCAGAAGTTCTCGAATTTCTTCCCCAATTCTTTTGTTCTCCTTTTCTCGTGTAGAAGCCAAAGACAGAAGACTCTGCAATAACAAGAGAACGAAACAAGAAGGTCAACAGAAGTTCCCGGACCATACATTTTTTAAACATCACATTTGTTTTAAAGGAGCAACTATTATTGTAGATCTAAGTGCTTGGATAATTCTAGATTTCCAGGTGTTGAGCTACATGTCGGTGTGTGTTCAAATTGATCCTTCTGCAGTTTATAGATATACTATTATAGTACAGTATAAATCATGGACCGTGGAAGTCGGCAGGTACACCCAATTCTGAATACTAACCTATTAGGTCTATCAGTACAAGAACTACCGTAAAAGTTGAAGCGATTCAAGCTTTCAGGCAGTAAGCCGTCTTTCCTTCAGTTCTCAATTGCCTGCCATCACACTCTTTACGGTACAGGAAAGCCTCCGCCCTTATGAATCTTTCGTTAAGCTATTAGTGTAGGTTATAAATTTTAGAGGGTTTTGTGACGACAGAATCTTACCAAAACGTCATTTTCTTTAGGCTTTTTCTCGTCCATAGGTAGCGCTTCTTCGGTGTTATCACTCAAAGTTTCCTCAGCTATAAGTCAAACCAAAAAGTCAAACTTGACTCCAAAAACGTATCGTTACTCGTCTCAAGAATATAAAACAGCAAGGTTTAAAACTAAACCCAAGACTAGAATTAATATGTAACAAAGGATAGAGCAAAAATAACACAAAAACAGATGAGAGTCGGACCTTTTCTCTTTCTTGTTAGAGGAGCTTGTGTAACCATGGCCAAAAGCTTGGAGTGCTCTGCTGACAAAACTTCTACAACGATTCCATCATCTGATATCCTTTCTTTGATACTAACGTAAAAAAAATGAAAAAAGTTTCAAACTTTATATTCTAAAAAAGTCGTTTATCTCTTTGTGACATCCTTAATTATTTTATGAATTAAAATTTGTTGAAGAAGCTTTTCAACTTCTTCCTCTTGTAACATTTTTATACACTTACGTAATAAGTTGTTGGACTCCAAATTTTTCCAATAGATTTACGATCTGATCATGTGATATGGTCGTTTCCAGTGTTTTATTACATGTGTCCTGGATCTGACGTGAATCTAACGGTAAATGTATCGCTACATCGGTTAGACATCGAAGAACATTATCCTCCACATTCTTATCTGGAACAGCCTTGGAGGACGAATCGAGATCTGTGTGTAAAGTTTACAGATTAAAGTATTTTAAAATCTTACTCTTACACCAAACAAATAAACTTATGAATTTATGAATACGAATTTAATACGAAAACTTTGGCAAATCTTTAACAAAACCCACCTGATTTGGGTTGATCATCTTGAGAAGGTGATTTATCTGCACTCGCGGAGACATTCGAGTCTAAAAAATATAAAGGACACATCATACCACACCCCTAGTCATCGCAGTATTGTTTCTAGAATCCTGTTCAGGTTGTGAGGCAACCTATGAGCTTCATGAGAATTGAAATAGCATATTTAATTTGACATAAATTTATCGACAAAAGTTTTATCAACTTACTCGGTAAAGAAGTTGGAAGGGTTATAGATATCTGAAGCGCCCCTGAATGAGGAGCATTAGCAGTTTTTGCTGGGACAACAAGACCGCTATTTAAAATATCCTGCCTTTCTTTTTTCCGTTCTTCAAGACGTTTTCGCCGGGTTTTGAGTGCCTGTAATTCCGCCCATGCATCTTCGGACATGTTGTCTTTTTCTCCGACACGTTACGGATATCCTTTAAACTGAAACAAAAACCACTTCCTTCAATTTGAAAAAATAAATTTTACATTTTCAGATCCATCCTTTCCCTTACATTTAAGTATAATATCCTAGTAACATCTTGCCCGCCTTCCGTTACATTGCAACTAATAATCAATAATAATAATGCTCTTCATCGCAGTTGTACGCCAAAATTCCGAATCTATATAGTAGTAGAGTAGATAAAGTACAAGTCTAGAAGTAGGTACGTACTATACTCAAATAAATGCTCAACCTTCCCCCAGCACCAACATAGAAGTCCGCAAATTCACCCCCACATGCAATGCTCTACACGCTCCCGGCTTTAACTATTACCGGTCAGAATTTGCAGCATAATTGTATAATATAATTACTTGTACTTAAATTTTTTACTTCATTATAGTTTCGTACCCGTATGTGTTCATACCGTCCATAACAAAATTACGAATGATTCAGTCCTGTAAGCCTAATTCTGAATGAAGCAACTGGTCCTTACATTTTACATCCTTAATCCTTAACCAGTTGAAATGAGGAATGAGGAGTCTAAAATTCCTTACACCAACCGGGCCACCATCCATCAAGTCTGAACTGTTTACATATTGTATATTAAAAATTCTATCCCAGAATCAACAATTCCTGAATTAAAAATTGGTCCAGCTATTCCAAAAAACTAAAGCTAAAACTTATTTAAATAAATAAAAAACGGGTCCGTGGACAATACGCGTGCCAAATTCTACGTTATAATCAATCATGCAGCATTTTATTACAGACAAATTCCATAAACTAACTACATAATGGACGAGCTTCAACTTCTTCAACTCATAAAATAAGAATTGAATTTAAATTCTGAAATCGACTACAAGCAACAAAGCTTAGGTATTTCGGTAAACATCTCGAAGCTCCAAGTTTTGTAATAAATTACGGTTGGTATTTAAATAAAATAACTTTCGTTTTTATGACTAACTTAGTCATTATTATGGTGAAGGACTGGGATAAAAACCAAGCTACAACTAGTGCTACCACAGAGCACGAACTCAAATTTTTCATTTAGAAAATGTTTTAGCAAGTAATTGCATTTTTTGAGGAACGGCCAACGGTTGACGGTATCTTATCACCAAGAATTGTAAAACGGAGAAGCGTGCTGGTAGGTTCAATTTAAAATTCACTTAAAAGCACCCGACTAAAAAATAATGTATACTATACTCAACGTGTTTTAAAAAAATAATTTTTGAAATGCTTAACAGCCTAATTTTTCACAATTTTAGACTAAATAAGTAATCCACTTCAATGACAAAAAATAATAAAACAATCTAAAAAAAGCAATGTTATTTGTGCATTATCAAATTCATACATACCGCATACGAAAATACCAAATACAACTAAATATAGATGCAAAATTAAAAACTGCAGTCACATTCAAATCTGGTGTTTCGTTTCATAATTAAATTTTGCAAACAGATTTAAGTTACGTAGTTAACTTAAGTAATAACTTAACATTTAAGGTAAATCATAACCAATAACGGTATTTAGCACAGCTATTAAACCGGCAATTCGATCGTCATGTTTGTTGTTAGATACTAACTAGTAGTTCATATGGTCAATAATATATTCAAGCAGTCACATCGGGGTTAATAATCCCCCCAAAAATATAAATTACAAAACTTAGTGAATCTTAGCGATGTTAACAGTACCCAACACTAACTTCGTAGTTATTACTGTTGAATGTCCCCACCATTGCCTACCTAAAAACCGCAGATCAATACAAACAATAACGATATTATATTATATTCCATACTATTTTTCATATAATTTTTCTGTTCATTTCCAACATTGGGCTTTCGTAAAAATATTAAATAGCACTTAAGGTACAGCTATCAACGGCCAACGCCATACTTATATTAACTGAAAATATATTGAAATATGAAATACAAACAAGTAAAATAAAATAAAATTGATATTACCTAAAATTTGAATAGGGAACGTATAAGGTGGCCAATATTTTTGTGCTGATTGTTATATTGGGACTTGGAACTTAGGTGTTGAGGAGGAGATTGAGATTTAACAGACAAACGACAAACGAATGATAGAGCGGGATAATATTGAATGCACTCGTTCACCCATCCGACAAAGTAAACCCTCTACGACACATTTATATTGGCCCGAATTATCTTATTGACTTGATGGTTGAATCAGAAATTTTAAATTGATACAAAAATCCGGTTCGGATTCCTGGGTTCCCTTCCGTTAAGGATCCCGGAGGGATTCAATTGAATCCGATTGAAATCAAATCCACAATCGCCGGAACAGTCAGGCCAACTGACACCGGTCCAATCAAAACACTAGGACCTACGTAAAACTTTCACAAGAAAAACTTAGGTTCCAAAAAAAAGTTAAGTACATTTGTCAGAGCATAAAATATATTTTATACAATATAGTACTTATAAAATCCGATTAAATAGAACTGACAGAAGCATTACGATCTCAGAACAGAACTCAGAATCTCATCTCAGCAGTCAGCAGCTCTGAGCAGCAGCCAGGATTGTACCAGGAAATTTGAATTTCCGTCCTATGCACCAGGCAGTTGTACCTGTAATTAGTATCAGCAAAATGTACCAGTTTAGCGTCTCCGCAATTAGTCAATGATTGATTGATTTATTTATATGGTACTGACTGTATTTGGTCCCTTTAATCTTTACCCCACCTTACTCGGTCGAAAATCATTGGGCCCCTGTAATTATTCGGCCCCCATTATTCCCCCCCCCCCAATATTATAATACATTTTTTGCGCCTATTGTGCCAAATGACGATGAAGTAAAAGCACAATTGTTAAGGTATTAATATTTGAGTGCAGTCAAAATTCGGCAAACTCGCACCCAACTCAATGAGAGTTGAATTTAGTTGTGAGTTCGAGCTCTACTTCACTCCATGAATGCGTACAGGTATGATTTGGAGCCCAGTACTAAGGCGCTGAATCTGTTGAACAACCGGGAGGTCGTGCAAAGTTGTAGTCAGACACCATTAAAATGTCCAAATCACATACCA
>JAQFZE010000486.1:0-25933 GCA_034695245.1 Dicyrtomina saundersi | reverse complement strand
TCTACATAGTGAACTCTCCTCATAGTGTACTAATCTTGCTGGTCCGCTGAAGTACGCTATGTAGAGAGTGGACTGTAGCTTGGGTGGAAAATGCGTCATTAGTCATCGTCTCGTCAGGTACACGCTGAGTTGAAAGATGTGGCAATTTAATCGTCATTGGGATTTGGCAACGACGGTAAATCCAATCCACGGCCCATAGACGTCTATGCAAATGCACTTTCGGGTTAAGAAACTAATTATTGAGTCATGCAAAAAGTTGATCTGCCTCAACGAAATTCTTTCTCAATTTCTTAACAACTTGCGGCCTCCGCATTCATTATGTAATCCTTTCAAATGGCGGCACAGGTCACAGGTCATGAAACACGGGGTCAGGGCCGGATAATACGGCCAGCACAGGCAGCCTGTGCTGCCTGAATTTTCAAAAAACATGTAAATGGAACATTTTGCAGTTTTCAAAAATATGTAAATAAAACATTTTGACTTTTTTTCAAAAACATGCAATTAAAATTTTTTTGCATCCTTCAAAATCACTTAAATAAAATATTTACCACTTTTAAAAAAACTTGTAAATATAACATTCTGCATTTTTTTAAATCAAGTAAATTGAAAATATTAAACTTTTTTAAAACAAGTAAATACAACATTTTGGGTTACTAAAATAAAAATGGTTGTTTTTGTATGAAAACCATAACTGCTGCCAGAAGCAATTTCTTCGTCCGGCCCTGCACGGGGTATGTGGAGAGTCAAGCATGAACACATGTGTCCTTTTGACATTCCAGCAATTTGTTGTAACTACATTTTTGATTTTTGGGGATTAGCGTTGCAGGGGGAAAAGGCTGAAAAAGCAAAATAAAGCGAAGGAATTTGTTAATGGAATCAGGTGCATCCTATTTTCGTAATCGTCTATCTGCTAATCCTTTGACTGAAAACTAATTATCCGATTTATGAAGCGCCAAACAATGTTACGAAGGAGCGGGAAATGAGTAAATGAGCTATCTGCAAGTTACTGCCATTGTTTTAGATTTTACAGAAACTTTGAAATGTAGTACAAGTAGGATTGGATGGTGGTTAGTAGTGATCTTAGGAGCGATTAATGTGTCCGGGAAGTGGGGCATTTTGATTAGTGGCACATGTCAATCACGTCATCTAGAAAGTGCAAAGGGAAAATGAGAGATAGCGACGGGGGACGAGCGACACGCTTATGGAGGATGAAGCAGCGGACGAACAAAAGTTCAAAGCCACGTGCTCCTCTCACTCGCTTTTCCAGCCCGTCATCACAGTCCCATTCAGCTGAGCTGGATCCCTTCGTCCTACCTAATTGATTCCAATTAAATTGCTGTGTGATTAATTAGCTTTGTTTCAATGCAGACGCAGACGGACTCACGAGGGAACGCTTTCACATGTTACCCGCAAACTTCAAAACCTGCTATTCACAAAACTCAGGATAGTTTACACTAGCGCAGATCCAAATTAGCTCGACCGCATTTTCAGTTTTCGGTCACAGTGGCCCGCCAAAGTTTAAAAAAATTAAAATTTTGAATAATTGCGACCATGTAGCTTCCACATTTCTTGTCCGATTTTGACGAAATTTCATTTTTTGTCATCTTTAGACAGTTTTCTAAAAAGCTATTTCAGGATTTTTCAAAATTCGAAAATTTTATATTAAAAAAAACCGATTTTAAAAATTGGGCCTCAAAAGTATTTTTGTTTCAATTATTTCCAAAAAAAGAAAATTTTTGAATTTTGAAAACTACTGAAATTACTTTTTAGAAAACTGTAAGGACTAGAAAAAATTAAATTTCGCCAAAATCAGATAGGAAATGTGGATGGTACAGGGCTACAGGATGGCAAAAAATCAAAATATCAGTTTTTTAAAACTTTGGCGAGCCACTATGACCGAAAAACGCAAAATGCTGTCAAGTTACTTTGGATCTGTGCTATTTAAAACTAGCTTGTTTTGTGTGAATAGCATGTTTTGAAGTTCAGGGGTTACACGTGACACCATTCCCTTGTGAGAATCTGATTTGTGTTTTAATACTGTAAATTGAGTTGAAGGTGATTTGTCCCATTGACGAAATTTGGAGTAGTTACATTTGGAACAATCGGAGTTGGCGAATGATAAACTGCGAGTGTAAAAGGCTGTGAAGCGGTGAGCTGATTAGATAGCCACTCTCCTCAATGACGACTCGCCTTACGCTTCACGCTCGTATCTCATATTTTAATTGCCCGTCTCCTCTTATCTCTTATCGTGGTTATCACAGCCCTGTTTGACACTCGTAAACACTCGATGAGGATCTGGCTGAATGGTTTGGAAATGGAAGTGAAGGCCGTCGCGGGACTTCCACTTGTTGAATTCGAAACATATTCTTTCTGCAGAAATCGTCCACAGCTCCGCAGTTCCATCAAATGGGTCGCTAAAAATTAAAATACTTGTAACATATTTATTTATTTTTTATTTACTTTACTAACAAACATTTTTTTCCTGTACATTGCGCATTGAATGGATTTATAGTGGACTTAAAAATAAAAAGTGTGAAATAGCGAGTGTGGAAACGGGACAGACGGAGATGTGTGACTCGTGACCAAATCAAACTGGACTTCAAGTTAATTTTGCAAAATGGTGAATTCCGATTCGCGACTCGAGTAAGTTTCTCGTTTCTGTTTCCAATTTATTTTCAGCTTCTGTCTGGTAGCGATGTAATTAATTTGGGAGGATTGTGCATTGGTTTGTAGGGAGCCTGGAGCAGAAGGGGCGGGGAGAGGGGAGGAGTTTGGGAGTGGAGGAGGGGCGAAGGTGGAGCGGAAGATCCAGGAGTCGTTCGAGAAGTGCTCCTTGTTCAATGGACTGCAGGCCTACATCTTCTGCTTCATCATTGGACTCGTCGGATACGCCAACGACATTTTTCGACCGCTCGCATCCAAGGAGACGAAGCGCAAGGTACTTTTAAATCTAGTTTTAATTTGCCATTTTTTGTACAGTAATGATTCCCTTGAAAAAATGTAGGTGAAGATGGAATAAATTATTGGTATTTAATATTCAACGAAGGGCTACACGGCGCTGTACGCGAGCATGGAGAGCTTCATCACCCGCCACGTCTACCGCCGCATCCGAGACGCCTTCAACGCCCCCATCTCCAGCGTCCCCGGGAAGTACGTCGACATCGTCGGCAGAATCACCGAGGACTGCGGATGGACCTTCCAGTGAGTAAACGAATATTACCCCAATTTTTATTTAATTCGTTTAAAGTCACCTAATTGGAATAATTACCGTAGGTACACGGGGAAGACGATGCGGTGCATAAATCTGGGTTCGTACAACTACCTGGGCTTCGCGGAGAACAACGGGCAGTGTGCGGAGGACTCCGTGGGCTCGGTCAGAGCGGAGGGAATCAACCCGGGTAGCAGTCGCAACGAGTTGGGCAAAGCGCATTACCACAGCAGACTCGAGTCCCTTGTTGCCCGCTTCTTGGGCACGGAAGATGCGCTCACCTGCGCAATGGGCTTCGCCACAAACGCGCTCAATCTGCCGTGTTTCCTGGACGCCAACTGCCTCGTCATCAGCGACGAGAAGAACCACGCGTCCATCATTCTCGGCCTCAGGACTTCCGGTGCAACGTGTCGCGTCTTTCGGCACAACAGTAATTCTTCCGTTTTAAATTATTTCCTAAATATTCTCACACTATTTTTGAAAAAAGAAATTGAAAAGCTAAAAAATGGTGTAATTGACTACAGATATGAAAAGTTTGGAGAAGCGCCTGCGCGAAGGAATAGTGAACGGGCGACCGAAGACGCGGGTTCCGTGGGACAAGATCTTCATCGTGGTGGAGGGGGTGTACAGCATGGAGGGCTCCATAGTTCGCCTCCCAGAGATCCTCGCCCTCAAAAAGAAGTACAAGGCGTATCTGTACGTGGACGAGGCTCACAGTATCGGCGCGATTGGCGCACGTGGCCGGGGGGTGTGCGACTATTGGGGGGTGAACCCCCGAGACGTGGACATCCTCATGGGGACATTCAGCAAAAGTTTTGGATCCGCTGGGGGCTACGTGGCCGGATCTCGCGATTTCATTCAAATGTTGCGCCGGAAGAGTTTTGATCATTGCTACGGAACGGCCATGTCCGCCCCCGTCGCGCAGCAGATCATGTCCTCCATGAAGATCATCATGGGGGAGGAGGGGACGGGGGACGAGGGGGTGAGACGGATCAATCAGCTGGCCAAGAACTCCCGCTACTTCCGTCAAAAGCTCAAGGAAATGGACTTCATTGTCTACGGAAACGACGACTCCCCCGTCATCCCCGTCGTCTTCTACCTCCCCTCCAAAGTCGCCTTCACCGTCCGCGAAATGATCCGGAGGGGCGTGGCCGTGGTCGCCGTCGGATATCCCGCCACCCCATTCGCCGAGGCCAGAATCCGATTTTGCATGAGCGCCTCCCACACCAAAGAAATGCTCGACTACGTACGTCCCCTTTTTTTACTATGCAACGCCCCTTTAATATTCGTGGCTTGTTTTCGAATTTAAAAAATGATGCTAAAAATCAGTTGTAAATTATTTTTAAAAAATTTGATTTTGACTGAATCGACTGTTGAATTTCAGGTTCTAAAGGAATTCGCGGAGATCGGGGAGAGCATCTGCACGCGGACGTCGTCAGTCGGAAAAAGTTTGAGGAAAGTTAAATACGAAAAAGATGACGTCTGTGTGAATTAATTTGCAAAGTTTGAATTTTGAATTGTGCCGTGTATCTGTCTCGAATGCATTTGTAAAATAAATTAAATCCAGTTTCTAAAATATTCGCAGCATTTCGTAATTTATTCATGCGCGCCAAGAAGTGATACAAATAATTCTATCTGCGCCTTGGAATGCAATAAGAAAAAGCATAATGAAGGCAGCATGTGGACACTGGGCACTACTTTTAATTTCTCTCTCCCTGGTACGTAGAAAGGCAGTTGGTTCTGGATTAATCCGCATCCGTCGAATGGAGCATGAAATAAAAAGAATAAAATGAATAAGTAATTTTATTGACATTGAGCTAGGAATAAAAATGGAAATGAATGAGGCTGCTCACCCCGCCACGTTGATTGCCCAGCCTCTGAACTTGGAGACTTTGGTGAAGATGCCGGGAAGCTCCTGACCACAGTAGCTGTTCCGTGAGACGATGCCGATGAGGTAGAAGTGAGCGCCGTCCTTGGCCGTGAGGGGTCCGCCGTGATCCCCGTTGCAGAAGCCCACCCCACTCCCCCCCGCACAGATCTCTTTGTCCGTGATCACGAACTTGTCCCCCTCCCCCGCCGCATCATACTTGGCCTGACAGTCTTCGGAGGATATAAGGGCGACGCTGGCGGTCTGGAGGCGGTCCAGTTCGGAGGAGGAGTCGTTATTTTTGTTCACCACGCCCCAGCCAGAAACTTTGGCCTGAATGACGTTCCCGTTGGGGTACTCCTCCTCCGCGACGAGGGCGGGATACACGAACTGCGTGAAGATGAACTTCTTTTTGATTTGGAGGAGCGCGATGTCGTTCTCTTTGGTGGTGATGTTGTAGTTGGGGTGCGTGATGATGGCCTGGACGTAGCGCTCCTGCTCCTGCAGCTCCACCTCATCGATGCTCAGTTCCCCGATGAACACCTTCACGTCACACGGAGTCGTGTCGTCGAAGCAGTGCGCAGCCGTGATGACGTGGAACTCGTTGTAGATGGCGCCGCCGCAGGATGCCAGGTTGTAGAAGCCGTCAGCTTTGATCGTCACGCGCACTTGCCACGGGAACTCGTTCTTGGCCGCATCCTGTCCCCCTGAAATACGCGCACTCCTCCCCAGACCCCCCCTCCCCCTCCCCTTCTTCTCATTCCAAATAGACATTTTCTTCTTGGGGCGCTTTGTTGTTCTTGGACCCTCCTGCTCGCTCCCCTTCCCCCCAGGCTCCAGCATCCCCTCCGCCAGGTGCTCTACATTCGTTCGTGTCATGTTATTAGTAAGGAACCATTTACGCCATTTTGAACTTGGAGGTTTAGGAAGATTGAAATGAATTACCGGAAATGAGGAGGGCGAGAGCTGCCGAGGCCATCAAGTAAACTGGAACGTACGAGTATAGAAACATTGTTTGTGAATTTGTAGGCGGTAAATAGAATTTTAATTGTTTGTAATTAATTGAGTAGGAGGTACTTGCGAATAAACCGAGTTTCAGTGCGTCTTTTATTTTGAAACTTGGCGATTTGGAAATTGCGAGGCCGGCGACGGACTCCGCATTGTATGTAAAGTTGGAAGCTAATGATGACGAAACAAATTAATTCCTCATAACAATTGAGCAGTTAACAAAGTCGGAGGATAATTATATGGATTTGGAGTAGATGTATCCTTGGCAGGATTTAATGCTGTTTTAATGGTCAATTATTCGAATAGCGTGAAATAATAATGACTCGGGAAATGTGCTTGTGAAATACTTGGAAATACAGATGCATTAATAAATAAAATAATCCCATATGTTGAGTTGTTGGCTCAATCAAATCGTTCACAGCTTGTTGCATGCTAAATTAAAATGACAATATTAATTCATTAAGTACGATAGAACGTGACTCCGTTATTTATCCATTTTTAGTGGCGTTCATGTGGTTTAGAATTAACAAGTTTAGCTGAAGATAAATGTGCTGACTGGGAACTTCCACTCTGTGCCTGTCTCTAATGTCTAGTATGTAGTATGTAGGTAGCATTCATTATTTTTGAGCGGAGCGAAGTCTTTTGATGGTTCATGTGTGGGATAAATTCGGGCTGGAAAGATTGCCGGAAACATTTCCAATCGAATATCTTTCCCCCATCCTGCCCACCCATCCCATAATGGGAAAGATACGTTCATAATTCCTGCACAGGGCACAGAGCCCACTCATATCCACCCATGGGCACATCTCAACTCATAAATTACAGGCATTACTCAACGTCTAATGACAATTTTATTAGTTTTGTGTATTTACACTATTTTGGTCTTACCTACGTAATAGTATTGGGATTAGCTACGTACAGACAAAAATGCGTAGGGCATTAAACCGAATGCCTAATTTAACATTAATTGGAGGCATTGCTTAAGAAAAATATTCAGTTGAGTTTCCACGAGCCGAGTTTTCTACTCGAGACCCACATCCAAGTGAGTTCTTTATGAGCTTCACCAGTTTCATTTTGGAATTGTTTTTTTAAACTGTAATTTCATGTGAAATTCCCGAAATGTCCCAACAAAATTATTCGCACGTCGTCCCAGTGACTCGCGCACAGATCCTCATTTTAATTCATCTCGAATAACATTCATTTTAATTTCAGCCAAAGAAACAACTAACTGACTGAGGAGAGAAAACTAATTTTTATTTAATTCAAAAATAAATAAAATTAGTAATTTTTCACAACATCAATCTTTTTTTTTAACAAAATAATTATTGCATTTTTTTTCTTGATTCGTAATATTCAAATTTATTATTGAAAGTTGATGGATTATGGATTGATGGATTATGGATTCACTGGCTCCGGCTGGATGTATGGCGTTGTATGGAGTTGGACGTCTGCTGGAGGAGGATGAGCTCAACTTCAATCTTACAACATAGCAGCCATTTAAAATTTAAATTCTAACGCACAACAGTGCAAAATGCGAATGCAATAATTGTACTAAATAATTTACTAAATTTACGTGCTCAAGTTGTGACTCCGTGGACTTGTTCAGGCTCAGACTGTAGGGCGAGATTTCCAAAAGATTTATTTTCAATTAAATTTTGGAGGTGAAATGCACCAAGTTTGAGGGAATTAGCAAAGGGGAACAATGCAAGAGTGCCTTGGAAATATTTGCCGATTTATCCTTGGGCATGCTAATCAATTAGTTAAAAGACGTGACACGAGATGAGAACTCGCAGGAGTGAGGGAGACGAAAAATGTAGGAAATAATGAATAAGATAATTGTGCTGTTAATCGGGATGAGTCAGCTGATTTTTGTGGATGAGGTGGTAGCGAGATCGGGGAAGCGGGCGCGGGACGTTCGTCTTTGCGCGGCCCAGGACTTCATCTCAATCATAAGAGACACTTACAGACACCGCGGCCTCGTCCCAACCTACGACCCACACACCATCTCCCTTCGGTTTCAATCTCGTAAGGCACTCAACTAATTAATTACCACGCTAATATTAACATTAGCACATAACACATAGCATTAACATAATGATAAACCTGTCAATGTGCAGACTTGGAGCTAAAGCCCACGGATCCCCGTCTGTCTTCCTTCCTGAGTGAGTATTCAAAGATGGGGAGGCGAGTGATTCGGGAGGAGGAAGATGCGGATGAAGATGCGATTCTGAGAGCGGGAATGGAGATGGTGTTTGAGTACGAGTTGAGTCGCTTCCTTCATTTCTACGGTCGCTCTCTGTCTTGCCTCAGCTACCTCGCCGGCGTCTTGGAAGATCACCAAGTTGTGCGGGACGTGTACAGGGAAGCCTACGCTCTGCATCTCAGTCCGCTCAACCACATCTTCACACGTCACCAAGATCACATTCACCAATTTTCGCCGCTGCCAGGGGACGAAATTCTGAGGCGGCTTCAGATCACAGCCCAAAATAATTACGCGGATTTCTCCGAATCTCGGGACGATTTAAGCCCCGAAATTTGTTCCCAAATCCTCATTCAAAGTATTTTTAAAATTTGTAACTGCATCACTAATCACTATGTACATTAATCAAACAGGTCCCAGACAGTATTGTAACGGATGGGATTTCTATTGATTGGGTTTATGTTGAGCAGGAAAGGATGAAGCGGAAGGAGATGCGGATCTCCAAGTTAATCTTCCGTCCACGAAATTTCTGCCGAGTAGAATGCGGATTCCTGGAGATGGAGCAGATTTGCTGGACGCTCGAAAAATGAACGTTACTCACAAACTGGAGGAATATTTTAAAAATGGACTTTCCTGCCTCCAATCGGAGCATCTCCGCGCCAACTTTTCTAACTCCTTTGCAACCTGGATATCCAACAAAGTAAGAATTACAATTTCATTTAAGTCTTTATCCTTTTAGGGTCGTTCACAAATGATGCCAGCGGCGGGGTCACCCCATGTTAAAGAAAGATAGCCAATTACACCTACATAATGGTTAAGCTCATGACAGGAGGGTCGAAGGGTCTTAAAATTGAAATTTTTTGATCACGTCATTTTTGGACGACCCACGACCCAATCCCGCATCCATAATTAATGATTTGTTAAAGTCAAAAGTTATTTATTTGAAGCTGATTCCCCGCGTGTTGGGCTCGCGCATGTGTATCCAGGGTTTCCCGCGTCTCCTTGTGCTTCTCGCAGATGTTCAGTCTTTTCAATTTCAATCTCACACACAAAATGGTAAGTCACATTTTCAACTAATAAATTAATTACAATTTATTAGACTAAACTTCTCTTGTAACCGCCTCGATCACTATTTAAACATAGACCATTTTGTTTTCTTTTAATCGCTTTAATTAAGCCCCGATAAAACTTATAAATTAGAACGTAGACCCTTAAAGGGCGTAGATAAGTGATTCTGATTCTAGAAATAAATCGAGGCAGTTACAACGAGGAAATGTCAAACTTTTCAAAATGTGGATCCTTTGGAAACGAGAACGAAATATGCTCTTTGAAACTTTGAATTTCATTAAAGATAAACCACGCCCTCAGCCACCGCCGCCCCATCCAACTGGACATCAACACAGAGAAGGAGGAGCTACACTCATTTCAAAGAAAGTTCGTCCAACGACTCCACCCAATCCCCTACAGCGCCAACCAATTTCAAAATCCAAATATTTCCCACCACCGTCACCGTCAACTCGTCGTCATCGTCTACGACGGTCACTGGCAGCGCGCCCCTCCTCCTCCTCCCCCACCGCCCTCCACCTCCCATTCAAGCGCCGCGGGGATTATTTGAATTCAGAAAGTGAAAGTGCGGTCAAGTACAGAGTCATGATTAACGGGACTCGGACGAGAGAAGGAAGTGGGGGCGAAAGGCGGCGACAACAATCTGGGAAAATGAAGACGAAGAAAAGGCGCATGCGCGGGGGAAAGGTTATGAGTAGAAAGGAGAGAACTCCGATGAAGAAAAGGAAAGGAAAGACAAAGAAGAAAGTGAGTACGGGAAAATTGAGATCCCATGGAAACAGGAAACGGAATTTAAATTCAAGAAGTGGCGCAAAAGTGACTCAAAGTGGAAATCACAGTCAGCCGTCGGATTTAAATGAACAGGTCAAGAACCTCGTGGAGGACATTGACACTGAACTTGCGAAGGACGATTTGAAATTAATTAATTTGGATCTGGAGCAGATTCAGAGAACGACCATAGCTCCCACAACCGACAACTCTGTCGTCCCGCATCTCCCCGTTAGACCCAGACCGCACCCCACTAAACGCAGAAGAACCACCACAACAACCACAACCACCACAACCCAAGAAACCACCACAACTACCACTCCAACAACAACCACAACCACAACTACGACGCCCACAACCAGCAGCACAGAGCCCAGCTTTGAAGATTACTACAACTACGAAGATTACGACGACAGCAAAAATGGGGAACTGAGGAGTCGCTGGGAGTACGAAGATCCGTTTGAAGTGGCGGAGATTGGAAGGAAAACGAGAATCGTCGGAGATTTGACTGTAGATCCGGACAAACTGAAAAAACCCGTGTCCATTCACATCTCCAATGATAAGATAAGCGCCGTGTTGGAAGTGAGGCCCCAAAGTAACAAACTGAACTACGAACAAAGCGACATTCCCTCTCACGGCCACAAATGGAACTTTAAGAGTCACAATTATTCCTCCCAAATTGAACGCGAAAACGACCCGTTTCACAAGAAACGAAAACCGATCGAATTGGAGAAATTTCTGCTTGAGCGAAAGTTCGGAGCTGATCGTCACGCAGAGCACAAGGGCAGCATTTTGACGGGGCTTTTGAAGACGTTGGACAAATCTTACGAATCTTTCAGCCGCATTTTTCCGTCGTCGTTGTGGAAAAGCGAGAAGAAAACAGGTCAAAAGAAAGTCCCAAAAACTCGGGTTCCGCAGAGACAGAGAAATAATGACAGACTGAGACTGAGGAAGCTTTTGGCGGAACAGGAGCGAGAGAAGCGACTGGGTCAACGGGGTCAAGGTCAAAGCAACTACGAAAGAATGGAGAAGAAAGTGGCGCAGGAGCTGTATGACGTGGAGGAGGAAGTTCAGGATCAGATTCGTAACGGCCCCAAAAATATCCACCAAAATCACGAACGCAAATATTAACCCCCCATTTAAAACGTTGTGTTCTTGTAAAGTAAAAGTGCCAATTTTTTAATTAAATTAATTTAAATCCCTAAGCGGTTTTTGAGCTGTCAAGTGAAATCTATTTAAATTCTGACCAAGTGAATTGAAGTAAAAAAAAGAGCATGTTTCGTTCTCCGAATTTCCGAAAAAAGGAAGAAAAGAAGGGGACATGATAATTTAATGATTTATTTAACTATTGCAAAAGTGTGAGATTATGTTGATTAAAAGCGACACGCATAAATAGCGTGAGAAATCAAGTAATTTAATTAGCCACAATAGGTCAAAGGTCAATAGGTCAGGTCATTCCGCAACCAAAGTTGGTTTGTTTATTCGTAGGGGCAGAGACAGGTCGAGGCGAGAAAAGCCGGGCGACGCATAAATCGGAGACAGACACTGAGCCGGCGTCCACAATACTTTTCCTCGTCTTCTTCGGCTTCCTCATCCCCTTCGCCTGCATCATCTACTTCCTCCTCAACCTCCTCTTCCCCCACCGCATCTTCCAGTCCAGATTCGACAAGTGGCTGAGAAGAGGGAGGAAGACTGCGGACGTTGTTTGTGAGCGACCCCCAGCCCCGCCCCCGCCCCAACCCGCTCAACGGAAGCAAAACAAAGTCGTAGGTAGAAAATTAAATCGGAGGCGTGATTTCCGCGGGCGTCAGTTGGTAGAAGAAGAGAGTCAGAATTTAATTGAAGATTCGCGGAGTGAAGATGAAGAAGATGAGGATGACATATACGAAACTTTGGCCAGGAACCAAAGTGGCGTAAAAACCAAAAGACTTGGTCAAAAATCAAAACCCCAAAATTACTATCGACCCGAACCGAGGCCGGAGCGGGAACCGAGAAGGAGGCCGACAGAACCGGACTCGAGATCCATCTACATTGAAATGGCGGGGGAGCCGATAGAAATTAGCATCGACGAGACGAGCGAGTCGTCTGACGATGAAGACGGCGGCGGTGGTCGTGGAGCTGCCTCCAGGGTGTCCCCGGTCATTTCCGATGAGTTTTCCATCGTCACCCCCAAAAATAATTGGACAGGAAACGCAGCCTCAATGTCAACTTCAAGATCGCTCTCAAGGAACCCACTTGAATTCGCCAATAAAATAAAACAAACAAAATCCAAAAATAAATCTCGTCTAAAAGTGGAACGCAATGAACGGGAGGAGGAGTCTGGAGAAGAATCTCTCGGGGACATTGGGATTTTGAGTGACGCTGATTTAATACAAAATAGAAACGATGTTAAGAATTTTAAAGTGACGCGCACTGCTCGAAGGAAAGCGAATATTTGATTATTTTATTTTTATTTTTTAAACTAATTAATTTAATTGGTGGATTGGAAAGGAAATAAAATGATGGAGATGCTCAGTTTTTACATCTGTTTTCATGTGCAATTATCAATAAAGTTTGAATTTGGAGCGCATTTCAGTCGTCGCATTTTTGTCGCCATTATTTTCCAAAAATACCATGAAGCACTGCTCCAGAGAAACGTCATACAGACACAGACATTCCAAATTTCTTGGCACTCACTAATTTAAAACAAATTAATGCAATTTTTAAGATTTTAATAATCATCAACAATTTTTGAAAATTGATTTTTTGATTTTTTGATTTTTTTTTTAACTTTTTTTGACCCGCGATGATTCAAATTAAATTAATTTTAAATTAATATTTCTAAAAACAAGATTAGAAAACACTTTTTTTAATGAAATCCTAGCAGAGCCTCCATCAGCTTCTTGTTGTTTGTACGTAATACAAAATTCCGGAGTCGGAGGACAAAATTCAGTGCAATTTCGGTTTGAGTTCAACAGAAATACCGAAAAAAGGAGCGATCATAAATAAAAAAACAGAATGAAGTGCAGACTGAGCTGTGCGAATCGAGGGAAGGACGTTGTTCCGTGTTCAGAGAATTCTGAAAAGTATCTTGGACTTGTTTTGAATGTGACAAATAGTGAAAATGGAGAAGGACAAGACGAAGATTCATTTCCCAAGAGGCACTCCATCGCAGCGGGTAACACAATTTCCTTTACTTCAATTCACTACATAAAGTGCAATTCGGATTTCGTATTTTTGATTGCAAATAATTCTGCCGTTGTTTTTATAGGTGCGGAGGAGGTGTCTGTGTTTGCAAAGGTGGAACAAGCTCCACCCACCGAAGAGAATTTAATTGGCACGACATTTACAACAGATGCGTTTCGTGAGAAAGTCGTCTTGACTGGGGGCTGTAAGACAACTTCGTTACTGTAGACTGTAGAGGTCAGTGTCCAAGATATGTGAGCGATTTAATTGAGTTCTGAATTAACTACTGACAGATTACTTGACGGACGAGGGGGTCCCGTGGGTCTTGCCGGTCGTTCGAAAGGTGGAGCAGAGATTTGCGTCCGACTACACGCTCAACAAGAATTATCTGCCCGTATTGGGGATGCCCGCCTTCGGCGCCGCCGCCACCGCTCTCCTCCTCGGTCACGAGTCCCCCGTCATTATTTCCGGGAACGTGGTCGCCATTCAAACTGTGAGCGAGGCGGGGGCGCTTCGCTTAGCTGCCGAATTCCTCGCGACTGTTATGCACTACGATACCGTCTATGTCTCCAAGGAAACGTGGGGTACGACCTTTTAAATCTACCGCGCTTTACATTATTTGCCGCGTGTTTCTATTTTAAATATTTTCATTTTCCCCACACGCATGCGCAGAAGGCTACAAGATACTATTCCCCAACGCGGGCTTCAGCAACTACAGATCCTACCGCTACTGGGACCCCTCCACCAAAGGTCTAAATTTCAAAGGACTCATCGAGGATCTGCGCGCGGCGCCAGAGAAGTCTGTCGTCATTCTTCAAACATCCGCGCACAATCCGACAGGCGCGGATCCGACGCGGGAGCAGTGGGTTCAAATCGGAAAAGTGTTGAGAGCGCGGAAGCTCTTCCCGATCTTCGACTCTGCCTTCCAGGGACTCATCTCTGGAGATCCGGATGCAGATGCGTGGGTCATCAGATATTTTGTCAATCAGAATTTCGAATTCTTCTGCTGTCAGTCCTTCTCCAAGAATTTCGGGTTGTACAGTGCGTAGACTTTTAATTTTTACTTTTAATTGCGAGTAATTAGTGGAGTGTTCGTATGAATTATTTTGTGGTTTGTTTTTGGCGGGGAGGTGAGCGCGTTGGGAATCTGTTGATTGTGGGGAATTGCAGAGATGCGCTGCTGCGCACAGTGTCTCAAGTGGCGCTGCTGATCCAAGGGATGTACTGCAGTCCGCCGAGTCACGGGGGTTTAATCGTGACCCGGATTCTGAGGGACCCTGAGCTGTACGCGGAGTGGAGAGGCTGTCTGAAGGTGATGGCGACGCGAATGAAGGAGATGCGCCAGGGGCTCAAAGATCGCATCGTGAACGCGGCCACCCCCGGCAACTGGGACCACCTCACCAATCAAGTCGGCATCTTCTCCTACACCGGACTCACCCGTAACTTGAGCACTTTATTTTTACTATTAGTTCACGTGACACTACTTGTGGCATGAAAATGAAGATGAGTTTGTGTTGGTCTCGTGCAGTTGATCAGGTGAAGTACCTCGAGGCGCAGTACCACATCCACATCCATCCCTCCGGACGCATCAACATCTGCGGCCTCAACTCCCACAATCTCGACTACGTCGCCAACGCCATCAACGACGCCGTGTCCAACATTTCCTAATTCCCCACTTTATCATTGTAAACCCGTGGGAAGTAAAACTGTCTTATTTGTAATTGTTGAAGGGCTATGCGATGTCTTCCTCAACTATTTTCAATGTCTTTAAACAATAAAACTGGTGGAATATGCAGAGTAATTTCATTCCAAAATTCATCAAAGCAGGTTTTGCAAAATATTTAAGTTGATTGTAAAACGTCTCGTTATCTGGTTTGCGATTGCGCCGCAAAATTATTCACGATTAAACATCCTCACATCATTGACATGGTTCCTTGAGAATTTTAAAAAGTTGAGCATCTTGTGACCCTGAGGATTGATTCAAATTCAAATTCAAAAATTTTTGACAAACAAAAATACAGCTTTAAAATTTATTAATAGTGAACTTCGTAAACATTTTTTTAAAAACGTAAGTTAAAGTTTTTAAGTAAGTTATCGAATTTTTAGAAAAAAATAAAATTGTGCAGACAACATAACAGTAAACAGTTGGCTAAAAGACACTACATTTCAAATTTCAAAAATGGTATCCAATCAAAATAATCCCATGAAAATTTGAAAATTGTTGATGATGCGTACTACGTACAGGAAACGGCAGGGCGGCAAAAATTCGGAAAGGTTATATTTGAAAATTTGAATTTTGGTGGGCAATTATTCAATTATTGTGAACAAAGAACACCCGGGAAAAAAGGACTGGAGCTACTGCCGTATCCGTATCTTTTCTTACTCAGGTCACAGGTCACAAGATACTCTAATCTGTCGCTGACTGATCAATTTGAGTAAGAAACGGGTGAAAAGCCTCCTGTAGAAAAATGGAGTGTTTGCGAGCGTGCAGAATCGGAAACGGTGAAGATGTGGAGCGTTGCCTCGAGACCCGCCAACAACATTCCCACCTCGATCTCACCGGAGATGAATGCCTCAATCCGGAGGAAGAAGCTTCAAATCTCCAAGATTTAAAAAAATCAGCCAAGCCAGAAAGTAACTCAATTTAACTAATTGCTTCTAATCAATACCCAAAATCCTTTACACTTGAAATAAACCTGAAACTGATTTGTGTGCAGAATGCGGGAAATCCTGTTTTAAAGATGTGGAGGGTGCCTCCATTGAGTTATTTGATCTTTCGCGCTCATTTCTAGACGACGTATTCCACGACAAAGTTAACTTGAGTATTCGTGGTAAGTTCAACTTAACGGCATTTGATTTAATTAGCATAGTTTACTAATTGTTCGAAAGATGTGAGCGGGATGTTTTGAATTTTGTTTTGGAGCTTACATGACAGAGGAGGGGAAGCCCTGGGTCTTGCCAGTCGTTCGAAAAGTCGAGGAAATGCTGGCAAATGATGAGGATGAGAATTTGAACAAAGAGTATCTTCCCGTTTTGGGCCTTCCCGCTTTTGCATCCGCCGCGGCCGCGCTGCTCCTGGGCAAGAACTCCCCTTTAATAACGAGCGGGAAGGCTGTCGGGATGCAAACGCTGAGTGGGACCGGCGCACTGCGTCTCACTGCTGAGTTCCTCGTCCAAAAACTTGTCTTCACCATCGTCTACGTCGCCAGCGAGACATTGGGTAACATTTTTGTTTTCCATTTTTTAACGTTCCAAACAGTTAACACACAAGTAAATAGTAAATTGTTGATAATGATGAGCGCATGCGCACTGCACAGCCTACCACAGGATATTATTCACGCGCGCGGGCTTCAAGGACTGCCGCGCATATCGCTACTGGGATCCAGAGGGCACCACAGTCCACTTTAACGGCTTCCTCGAAGATCTGAAAGCGGCTCCAGAAAGTTCTGTCGTGATTCTCCAAGCATGCGCACACAATCCGACGGGAGCGGATCCGACGCAGGAGCAGTGGGTTCAAATAGCGCAGGTGATGAAAGAGCGGAGGCTCTTCCCCGTTTTCGATTCTGCGTACCAAGGATTCGTGACTGGTGACCTGGATGCAGATGCTTGGGTTGTCAGATATTTTGCGCGGGAAAATTTTGAATTCTTTTCGTGTCAGTCATATGCCTACAATTTTGGACTGTACAGTAAGTAACGGGGCAGTTTAGCCGTTGCGGCTCATGGCGCCAATTTTTAAAATTCAAAATTTGTGATCGGACGCAGATGGCTTGAGATTAAAATGGGCTTTGGCTTGAGCAGGTGAGCGAGTGGGGAGCATCGTGATTGTGAGTCGGGACGCAGATGCGCTGTCTCGAAGCGTCTCTCAGATGGAAGTCCTCATCCGTGGAATGTACTTCTGTCCGCCGAGTCACGGGGCGCGAATCATCGCCAAGATTCTAAACGACGAGGAGCTGTACAAAGAATGGCGCGGCTCCCTTCTCGTCATGGCCAATCGAACTGAGCTCATGAGGAGGGAACTGAAGGATCGTCTCCTGAACACGTGTACGCCTGGCAACTGGGAGCATTTAACGGATCAGGTCGGCATGTTTTTGTACGCCGGACTTACAAGTGAGCAATTAGTTTAATTTATGGAATTATCTTCTTGCGCTTAACTAATTGAGTGGTGAGCTGCCCTATGTACCTTTGAATGAGAATGCATTTGCTAATTTAGGCCGACAGGTGGACTGCCTCAGATCCGAGTACCACATCTACATCCCTCACTCCGGACGCATCAACGTCTCTGGCTTGAACTTCACAAATCTGGACTACGTCGCAAACGCCATTCAGGACGTTGTCACTAATTTTAAGTAGACAACCACAATTATTTAATTAATTACCAGTTAGCTCAGAATTTGTAATAATTTAAATATTTGCATATAATTAACTACGCGCTACGCCTGAGCGTAAACGTGGAATATTTTCAAGGCATTTCTACCTTACAAGAGTGAATAAAAAAAAACTTTTCCCCTAATGAAGGAATAATGAGGAGAGTGGACGAGGTAAATAAAAAGAGGGCCTGGGAGGACGGAGTAATTGAATAATTGGCTGAATGTAACGGAGCCTAATGATGCGCTGGGTGCGGATAAGAGGCTCATTCATAAAATAAATTGAGTCGAGAACAAGATTTAAAACGGGGGATATCATTTTCCTTATGGCTTTGTTTAGTTGCTCAGCTGTTGCTTGACTAATTAGCGACGTGACTCACGCCTCCAGTAAAAAGATGATTAATTAATTCATTTGGAGCTGAGATAAAAAACTGATGAGGTAAATAAAGGAAAAGTCAAAGGTGACTGATCTGCGAGTCAACAATCATTAATTGGAAGAGTCCACATTTCCACAGGTCTTGCAACTGAAGGGCTGAAAAAAGGCTAAAATGTGTTGTTTTGAGTCCCAAATAATTTTTTTCCTGTAATAATAATTGTGTCATGTAATTTGTTGTGGTGTCGTGGAAAATGGGAGAAAATTAGAATAATAATTCAATTATTTGGCCGCAGAGCGAGCGTCTCAGGGTTTCGGCAATTTTGACTTGACATGTATCATGCCTTTATGTGTTTATTAAAATTAAGCACCCATTCTCATGCGCGTACTGAAGACGGAATTAATGGAATAATAAAATGCAAAAAATTCTCAGAACAACTTTCAAGTACATTATGCGGCTGAGGAGAGTTAAAGTGGTGGTAAGTACAGGTGCTTTATTTTGATAATTTTGTTTATCGAGGATTACCTTCAAGTTTCTACTTTTCTACCAACTCACAAGTCAGCCCCACAGCCCTTTGAACCACATAAAAATATTAACTATGTAATTTACATGAAACGAGTCCGAGTGGATTATTTGCTCCTGCGAATAACAATGTACTCCGTGTATTATGAATCTCATTCCCCCAGCAGCTTTCATTTGGCAACAATTCACGTAACAATTTTCTCACGTGCAGTCAACATTTTTTATTTTTTCATTTTTTTTCCTGCACAGGATTCAATTCACAATCACAAATTCAGCGAAGCAGCGGGACAGATAAATAAAATAATCTGCATAACCACAACCACTTCCACAACTCGTTGTTCGCATCTTAATCATACTCACCCGTCCAAATCCCACTTCTCTCCGTCGCCTTCAAAAGCGACTATCTGCCCCTTTGGCCATTTCACCAATCAAACTCGTTATTTTTTCCTTAGTAGGCTCTTTAACGTGGGAAAATCTCACATTTATTTCCATTCACAAGGCTCGCGATGAGACAATTACAACTATTTTATTAGCCTACACTCATTTAATACTGCAGACGATACATATGAGAACTTGACATTCACATTTCAAAGTAAAAATAATTTGCAGATAACGTATTTTGCGACTTGGAGAGCAATTTGGGGCTACGAGCGAGTTGCTGTTTGGAGCAGAAAAGAAAAGAATCTTGATTTTTCAAGAGCCTGTCCCATCGAATTATGTAGAAACTTGTGTAAAAAAAAGAAAAACTTTTCTGTTCTCTGCACCCATATCACAAACACACTTCTCCTCTCACATTATTGTTCTTGCACTCGTACGTTGAATGGGACGGAAGGGCTCTGCACAAACTACGCGGGGTAAAGTAATACTAATGCTTTGCATGGGCACTATATAAACGAATGTTCTTTGATAAGATCAACGCTGAAAATTTCGGAAAATTGGCAAATTTGAATTTCCCGCCAAATCTAAAATTTCAAATTACCACGGGTAACTCGTTGGATTCCCTAAAAGTCATACACCAATTGAAGGGTAATTAACAGTTGATTCTTATAATGTAAATGGAAGCTCCCAAAATTTGCTACCCGGACATTTTTGCTACCCGGAAACTTTTGCAACCCGGGAATTTTCTACCCACTACCAAACCTAGGACATTTCCATGTCCAAAGTAATAAATGCATGCAATGTGGATAAATTATTAGGTGAAGGGGTACTGTGGGAAATAAATTGAAAGTGGGGCGGACGTTGAAAGTGCAAGGCGTAATTTGTGCCTGGCCCGTGTGTAGATGTTGACTTGTTGATTGTTCATTTTTTGTTGGGCTTTCCTTGTTTGTTGATTTGGAGTTTGGTTGATTGTTGGTGTGTGTTCCTGGGTTTCCCCACTTCTCGACTCGCAACTAAATTGGCAAGTCACTCGGTTCACTTGCTGCTGAAGCAGAGATAATGCAGATTGGCGAGGAGACTTTTGGTTGGGACGCTGCCTGGAGAAGGAGCAATTAAATCCTGAGACACACACCTCCAGTCACATTGTTAAATTTGCGATGAGTCAGGAGCCCAGGGTGTGGAAAGTTAGAAAATCCCCACATCACGAGAAGATGCAGCTGGAGCATTTTAGGAACATACAGAAATGTCTTTCCACTTTCATCTTTGTCTCTAGTCCAAAATAATTTTATTGTCGCATCCTTATCTCGGCATCTTTATCTCCATTTCCTTTCTGCGTCTCCACTGAGCGGAACTGTAAACAGAAAAAACTGACGCAAAAGTGTTTCACAATCAGAGCCAGTGATTAATCTCCTATTACGAAACAAGTAGTGCAAAGTCCAGATAAGCTCGTCCTTAAATTCTGTGTCTCATTCTTAAATGCGAATAACATAGCGAATAATCCTTTTAATTATTACTTTTTTCTGTTTTGTGTTTACGAGTTGAGGATGTGAAGTTTTTGTGAGTTCAAGTTGAAACGTGAATGGAATTCCAACTCGTGACCAGATTCAAAAAATTGGAATTAAACTGGCCACAGCCTTTTCGGATTTTTATAAGAGACAAGTTTCAAGTGGAAAGTGAATCGGAGACTTAAGTTGAAAAATTTCAAAGTTGATCAGCTGGTTCCTTTGTATTTTGTGAATTATTTTGAAAATGAGTGGACGAGTGATGCACCCGGTGGCCCTGATTTTAGGATCAGTGGCGTATCTGTACAGCACCATTAGCAACGTGGGCGTCATCCCGAGTCGCCACTCCCCCGTCTTCGCAGAAACCAATTACGGAACAGTGCGAGGACTCAAAGCAGTGTCCAGAAACAGTCGCAATTATTTTGAATTTCGCGGGATTCCCTACGCCAAACCACCCATCGACCATCTTCGATTCGAAGTGAGGATACGGAATTCCAATATTTCTTTGTAAACGTTTGTAAATGTGTGAAGTAGCGTGTGACTAATTTTGAATATTTAAATTTGTGAGTAGCCGCCAGAAAGGCCGGAGAATTGGACGGGGATACGCGATGCAGTGAGTTATGGGTCAAGGTGCTGGCAGTTGGAATTTGTTACAAGGAGACTCCAAGGTTCTTTTTTATACGCCACATTCTTTCATTCCTTTGTTTGTAGTGTGGAGTTTGATTTAATTACTAAGGCGGGATTTTCAAAATAATTTTAGAAAAATATGTTTTTAATGTTGTTAATTTAATTTGTCAGGGAACGAAGACTGCCTGTTTTTGAATGTGTACACGCACCAAGTGATGAAGAAGCGGGAAGTTTTGAAGGAGCGACTCAATCCAGTTCTCGTCTACATCCACGGCGGCCTCTTCATGTCCGGAGTTTCCAATTCTTACAGACCCAAATACTTCATGGAAGAAGACGTGGTCAGTCAACGCCCTAAACTATTTTATAAGCGCATTATTCAAATTTTTTTTAAACTCTCATTCAAATATTTTGTTAATTTCACAGGTTTTGGTCACAATCAATTATCGACTTGCCTCCTTTGGTAATTTTACAAAAACTTTCTTTACAAATCTTTTACAACTTCCTTAAATCCCTAAATGTGAATACATAGTGCAGAAAGTGAATTTATTTAAACAGGATTTTTAAACACGGGTGACTCGGTGGTGCGCGGGAACATGGGACTGAAGGATCAAACTTTGGCGCTCAAATGGGTCCAGGAAAATATAGAGTTCTTCGGCGGAGATCCTCAACTAGTCACAATTGTGGGCGAGAGCGCCGGCGGTGCCAGTGTTCATCTCCATATGCTCTCTACTATGTCCAAAGGTAATTTTTACCCAACTGCGCAGGCGCAAGGGACGATCTTTTTAAGTTTGGCGCATTCGCATAGCTGGCTGACTTTAATTTTTTTGAATGCAGGGCTGTTTTCCCGCGCAATTTCGCAGAGCGGGACGGCAATGAGCCGATGGTTACCGAAACATCCGCAGAAGCAGGCGCGAACACTGGGAAAGAGAGTTGGCTGCCCCACAAATTCTTCCATTGAGATGGTCGCATGTCTCAAGGCAAAAAGCGCGAGGAGCATCGCCAGAACTCACCATACTTATGTGGTACTAAACACTTTTTTAAAAATGTTAAAAAATAAAGTATTCTTTGACCTTCTCAATTAACGTTTTTATTTTGAATTTCAGAAAGATTTACTTCGCGGTAAATTTTCGACATTCGGACCTACGATCGAGGCGGTGAACGACTCGACGACGTTTCTGTCAGAGAAGCCTGTGGACCTTCTTCGACAAGGAAAACTCGTGAGCAGAGTTCCTTGGATCAATGGCGTTAACTCGGAGGAGGGACTCATCTACGTTGTTGGTGCGCATGACGGCGGGATTTTCAAATATTTTTATTTTGGTATGCAGTTTAGAGTAAGGAATACAATAATATGACATGTTTGGTTGGTTTGTTGAATTTCAGGTGTGATTCGAAACGGGACCCGCCTCGCGAAATTAAACGATAACTGGTTCACCTACGCGCCCACAATCTTCGACTACGAAGAGCACCCGGATCGCGACAACATCTCCGCGCGCATAAAAGAATATTATTTGGGGAAGCATCGCCTCATCGGGATGAACACTTTGGAGGAGTCGGTGAACATGTTTTCGGATCGGTCTTTCTTCGAAGACAGTCACGACGCAGCCGTGCTGCAGTCCAAGATGGCGCCCGTCTACAGTTACTACTACACATTCAAAGGGGACTTCGCGCTCGCGAATATTTTGTTCGCCATGAGCGGCGCCCTCCCAGAGACGATAGACTTTGTCGTGGGGAACACACTTCGGTGGATCTCTTCGAAAATTCTTCGGCGAGAGCAGAGACACTACGGCGTCTGTCACTCGGATGAACTCGCAGTCTTCTACAATTTGCCGGTCGTCGCCAGGGAAATCGTCCCCGGGTCACCCGACTACGCCTTCTCCAAGAGTCTCATCAAACTTTGGGCATCCTTCGCCCTCAAAGGGTAAACTGCTTTCTTTAATTTTCTGTGCAATTTTGAATTCTAAAATAATGCGTATAAAATGAGAATGTTTTTTTTAAAGGAAACCGGGGAGTGTCCACGGAGTGACGTGGGAGCCAGTTTCGCCGAAGCCAATAATCGAAGAAAACGTAGAGGCTGAGAATTCACTGACGGTGAATAAAACGGCTGGAACTGGCCTCTACTCAATACGGAGACTGGAGATCAACAAAGAACCGGAAATGATTGACGAGCCGTTCTTGGACAGACTCAAGTTTTGGAAGTCTCTTCAACTGGAAGATTAGTCATGCGACGAAATTGTTTTGTTTTTGCAAATCTCAATTTATCCAAATAATAGCAATAAAACCAAATACTCATCTGTTGTCATGTTTTTATTTTTTAAATTGCGTCCAATTTTCTCGTCACATTATTACAACCTATCAAAGTGGACCACTGACGCATGCGCATACCTGGTCTGCATTTGACAGATTTTGACAGCTGAGCATCTCCTCATGGACCCAAGAGGACAAAGGAGGTAAAAGTTTTGCACTAAAAAAATGCGTTTGTACGCATTGTTGTTTCCGGACATCGATTAAATGGAAGATGGAGAGATTGGGAGATAGCAGCAATATGCAGAGGTTCAGAAGGTGCAAAAGGTGATCTCTATTCGCAAGGCAAAAAGAGCCACTTTCCACTTAATCTGTACAAGATATGCGTCTCAAGTTTTATGAGTTAAGCGCAATAAAGAACAAAGGAAAGATTAGAAATGATGTTTGATTGCGTGGCATGGCCCTCGAGATACTTGAGAAACAACTTGTAAGAAGCCACTTAGATACATTACGTACATACAGGTTTCACTATTTCGTAAAAACTCAATCCATTCCGCTCTCTACTCTCCACCGAAGTCCAACAACAACATGCTCATTAAATTCCACGAATATTATGCTAAGGGAGTCACTCATAAACAACGTGTCTCTCCACTCGAACAAAAAGTATTACATATTTTGAAAGTAGTACACCCTCCTGAAAAAATGATTAATTTTACTTGGTGGATTTGGCCCGAGCCCAAGTGACGTTACGTAGCTACCTACACGCTATGTATCTCCATGTTACCAAATTATAAACAATCTAGGTACTTTTACTAAGGGATCGTTCATAAATGATGTCAGTGGTAGGGTGGGCATGCGTTTAATTGGTTATTGATCACATTCCATGTTAAAGACAGTAATTTACGCAATGTTTAAGCTGATATCAAGCAGGGCGGGATAATTTGGCCAGCGCAGGCAGCCCCCACTGCGCTGCCTAATTTTTAAAAAACATGTAAATGGCACTTTTTGCAATTTTCAAAAACATGCAAATAAATTGTTGTTACACATTTCAAAAACATGTAAATAAAACACTTTTTCCCTTTTCTCAAAACATGTACATAGAACATTTTGCACTTTTCTGAATCAAGCAAAAAGAACAATTTGCACTTTTCTAAAACATGTAGATACAACATTTTGCGGTTTTCAAAAATATGTAAAAAAAAATATTTTGACTTTTCAAAAAGTTGCAAAATAAATTGTTTTGTACATTTCAAAAACATGAAAATAAAACATTTTCCACTTTTCTCAAAACATGTAAATAGAACATTTTGATCTTTTCTGAATCAATTAAAAAGAAAATTTTTCACTTTTCCAAAACATACAAATACAACATTTTGCTTTAGCAATGAAAACCAGAAATAAAATGAAAATGGTGGTTTTTGCTTGGAAAAAAATTGCTCCCTACAACCAATTCCTTCGTCCGGCCCTGATATCAATAATAGGGTCGTAGAAATGAAGATATTTGGACGAAATCATTTATGAACGACCCCTAATGTTTTCTGCATGTCTATTCTTCTCTCGCTTTTATTGGCGATAAATTCTGTGTAATTTGTAAATGTCCCCTAAATTGAGGGAATTCCAATATTCCTCTTTCATTTGTCTGAATTCTTATTGAGTGGTGCAGGTGGACATTTAATTGCATTGTGAGTACTGAGTGTGGAGAATAGAGATTTGTGATGTGCGAGAGATGGATTTAAGTGAAAAAACTGAAGAAATGAGAAGCGAATGTTGTGGTACGAAAGATACGAAGTGAGCGCCAACCTCCGCCTTGAACTACTCCGCACAACAACAATTACGAAACTAGACCAACGTCCAACG
Source organism: Dicyrtomina saundersi (assembly GCA_034695245.1). Lineage (NCBI taxonomy): Eukaryota > Metazoa > Arthropoda > Collembola > Symphypleona > Dicyrtomidae > Dicyrtomina > Dicyrtomina saundersi. Next base: position 787 of record JAQFZE010000486.1, on the reverse strand, counting down.
TCCACCAAACAAAAGAGGCCAAATTAGTGAATTATTTTATTCTCATTTTCGTGTTTTCCTTTGGCCCTGTGCTCCATCCACCAAAGCATCTCACAATCACACTCATCATCATTAGACAGATCAGATGCGAGGAGATAACGAGACGTGGATAGATTACACAGAGACGCTAAAGAGCGAGATGTGCCTCTTTAGCAGATCAGATCTGATTTCGTTCCGTCTCTTGCTTTGTTGGGGTTCATTGGATTTGAAATGCGTGGCGTGTGCCTCTGTTTTGTTTGGTCTGACGCAATGTGACAGCTGAGCGGAGTAAATCATTCCCATTCTTTTGTCTCCACACGTCTCCTCACTGATGCAATCCTGACAAAGACGTGGCCCGGCGGCGGCGGGCGGACTGAGGAAGAAAGAGATGCAGATGCACTTGGCACAAGATCTGTAGGTACATTTGTGATCTGTGTGGCAGGCTGAGGATGCGGAGTGGACACGGAAACACTTGTTTCTCGTTTTTTATTTTGTTAAATGGACGACACACGAGACACGTACGAGGGAATAATTACCGCAGCAATTATTTCAATTATTTCCCCATTTTTCCCCATTGTTTATTACACATTATTTTATTGCACAACTCAAACAACATCAATTACATGCAGGCGTCATTCCTAAATTATCTCCACCAAATACTTTTCAATCCTCTGCTCGCTCAGTGAGACTCTAAACGAGACGCCGAGCAGATCACCGGCCCACAAACGACCTGTCTCTCACGCGCTCTCAAACCAAAATTCAACCACAA